>OY821756.1:21525731-21668231 GCA_963682095.1 Potentilla sterilis
AAGACATCGTTCATATCATGTGTAAATTTGAGATGATATTTCCTCCAAATTTTTTCGACATCATGCCTCATCTCATGATCCATCTTCCTCGGCAGTTGTTGCTTACCGGTCCTGTGCACTTCACTTGGATGTATCCGATGGAAAGGTACGTACTTTACACCTTATGTTAATTTCCTCATCAATATATGTGATTTAGTATTAATATATTATCATAACACTTTCAAAACTTAATTTATAGGCAACTTGGACAATACAGTGATTTTGTCCAAAACAGATCCGCACCTGAAAGATGTATAGCTGAAGCATATATTGCGCACGAGTGCGTCACCTACATGAAGCTGTATTTAGGAGCGTTACAGGAAAGCATACCGGAAGATGTACCTTCACAGTTCAATCTTTCCATACTTTCCGACGATGTTATACTCGGTGGAAAAATGTCAGTTTCCTACAAGTTGAAAGATTATGAGGTAGCCATTGCACATTAGTGGGTACTACTTAACTGTTTAGAAGTTCAGTTTTAGAAGAACATGCATCTAAACTGTGAACAAGTAGGAGGTGATCTCGATTACCACAACCGGACATTCGCAGAGTATTTCGGCCGCTGGGTACGTAACTTTAACATTATTCTATACGTATTTATATATTATTGTGTATAATTATTCATATTTATAGTTGATTCTGATGGTTGCAGATGGACCTTATTAAAAATGATAATCACCCAAATTGGTCGCACGAACTCAGACTTCTAGCGATGAAGCCGGTCTATTCAAAAGTTTATGCGACGTGCAAGGTGAACGGTGTGTTATTTCGATGTGAAGAGAGAGACGTCAGACTGAAAACACAAAATTCAGGGGTTGTGGCACATGGTGGGGATGATGGAGTTGACTATTACGGTGTTCTCCATTCAGTTGTGGAACTGCATTATGGGGAAGGCATGAAAGTGCACCTTTTCAAGTGTAGATGGTTTGACACACGGCCGCAGAGCATGAAAACCGATCAATACGGCATAACTTCTGTGAACACTAGTACATCATGGTATGAGGATGACCCGTTCGTTTTAGCCACATAGGTGAAACAAGTGTTTTATCTTGAAGATCTCGCCATGGGTGACCCGTGGAAAGTAGTCAACACTATCCACCATCGCAACATTTACCGGGCGTCTACACTTGGAGTGGCTGAAGAGAACGAGGAAGGTGGCACCGCGTATCAAGAGCCCAACTCAAACGGTATTCCTGACTCCTCTTTTATTCGCCTAGACACGCCGGTGCGAATTCGACGTGAAGAGCCACTGCTTGTTGATGTTGATCCAAATGAAGAAACTAACGAGGACTCTAGTGGTGAGGAAAGACATAGATTACCCCTATCGAGCAATTCAGAAACCGAAGAAGACTCATCCGATGATTCCGATTACAATCCGACGGATTAAGTAATTTAGATGATGTAATCCTTTCATTTGTAATCCACTAATTTCTAATGAACGGGCGTGCGGATGAGCCTCCCAGCTAGGCTGGGTTCCAAACTCTTAAAAAAAAAATTGAAGTATGTTGACTGCTGGGTTTCTGTTTTCTTGATGTTCAATTTTGGTTATATATGAACAGCAAATAGGAATACGAGAGGTGTAAACCTACTGATTTTTTTTACCTTTTTCATATAATAGCCGACGAAAATTTGTTATTTCGTCGGCTATACACATAATAGCCGACGAAAAATTCATTATTTTGTCGGCTATAACTATATTGAAAAATACATATTTTATTTTAGACAGAAAACGACAAAAGAATAGCCGACGAGTACGAGTCTCTCGTCGGCTATGATTTAAAAAACAAAAAACAAAAAATGACCATATTCCATTTTCTATCACTAACGATACACCATTGTTTCATCCTTCAAATGCAAAAATCTTGTGAAATAAGATATGACCGAAATAATGAAATACATTCAGGGGTTGAAAAATGACAAGATTCCGATAAAATCTGTGTGCCGAATCCAACATTTAACTTTTGCCTTGATTCCTTGATTCAAGTCTATCGTCTCGACCAACTCATCCATTTTTTCATTTGAGTCAGAGGGTTTTCAGTCCTTCGAGACAGAGTACAGTTTTCGGTGCAGATAAACAGCACTGCCAACTGAACTTTACTTCAACTTCCTTGCCAACTGTTTTTTTTTTCATATAATAGCCGACGAAAATTTGTTATTTCGTCGGCTATACTCATAATAGCCGAAGAAAAATTCATTATTTCGTCGGCTATAACTATATTGAAAAATACATATTTTATTTTAGACAGAAAACGACAAAAGAATGGCCGACGAGTACGAGTCTCTCGTCGGCTATGATTTAGAAAAAAAAAAAAAACAAAAAATGACCATATTCCATTTTCCATCACTAACGATAAACCATGTCTTCATCCTTTAAATGCAAAAATGTTGTGAAATAAGATATGACTGAAATAATGAAATACGTCTATGGTTGAAAAATGACAAGATTCTGATAAAATCTGAGTGTCGAAAGATGCGGTCAAAGGTTTTATTCCTTCGTTTCCCTAATGGTAGCGTTACCTTCGGTAAATATTTTGAGGAAAATTTTTATACGATTAGTTGCATCTCATCGATTTGAAACTATTATCTGTTGAAGGTCAGGCCAAAAAACGTCATTTAGACAGTCCAATTACCATTTCTAAGCGTTTAGAGGTTTGACTTACCCGGTTGACCGTTCCGATTGAGCCATTAACGTTGTCAGCTGAAGTTGGATTTTTTTCCATACATGTATTTAATCTTAATGGTGATATCTGACGGTTGGAATAGATTTTCTAAACATTTAGATTCAAAATCAGAACATATGCACTAATGTTCCTTAACTTGTTTACTAAGTGTTTAAGTAAATGTATAGTTTCAAATAGTTACTATACGTAGACTCTTCAAATGCAAAAATGTTGTGAAATAAGATATGACCGAAATAATGAAATACGTCTACGGTTAAAAAATGACAAGATTCCGATAAACTCTGTGTGCCGAATGTTGCGGTTAACTGTTTTTTACTTTCGTTTTCCTCTAGGTAGCCTGACGTTCGTTAAATCAATTTTGGAAAATTTTTATACGATTAGTTGTATCTCATCGATTTGAAACTATTATCTCTTGAAGATCAGGCCAAAAAACGTCATTTAGACAGTCAATTACCATTTCTAAGCGTTTAGAAGTTTGACTCACCCGGTTGACCGTTCCGATCGAGCCTTTAACGTTGTCAGCTGAAGTTGGATTTTTTTCCATACATGTATTTAATCTTAACGGTGATATCTGACGGTTGGAATAGATTTTCTAAACTTTTAGATTCAAAATCAGAACATATGCACTAATGTTTCTTAACTTGTTTACTAAGTGTTTAAGTGAATGTATAGTTTCAAATAGTAACTATACGTAGACTCTTCAAATGCAAAAATGTTGTGAAATAAGATATGACCGAAATAATGAAATACGGCTACGGTTAAAAAATGACTAGATTTCGATAAACTCTGTGTGCCGAATGTTGCAGTTAATGATGGAGGTGTTATCCAAGCATAAAATACCTGCAAAACAACTTCATACACATAATACCCTTCTTGTGTCGAGTGTAGTATTGACAAGTAGGGATCGTTCTATCCGGGGAAATCAAGGGCTTTCAATCACACAAAGTATTGCACAAAAAAGGGGGTATCAATTTTTATGTATAATTATCTACTGAATTTTTACTAAATTTATAAATCCTAAATTATATATTTACATGTGATCAACATCTTCCACACAATCACCAAACACAAATCTCATTATACATGCAACAAAATTAAAACAAGTAATAGGGGCAGCAGCAAATAACGAATTCAAAATCAACTAAGCTCCAATTTAATCAGGGCCAACGCAGCTTATCCTAATTATTCAAGACATCATAAGTATTTAGAACCCACAACGCGTGTAATCCTAAACATGGTACTAATCGGTTTAATAACACAACGCGTAGAAATTAAACACAAATAGCACATAAGCACATGTTGTCGAATTGGAACATGTTAGCAAGTATGGCGTCACTCATCTCACATCGACATGTAAATTGTCATAATTACTCTAGCCCTTAGATAAATACATATTAAAATCCACAACGCGTGAGATCCGACATATATTAAATCGGCATATGAATTCAACACCTAGATAACACTCATGGCCTTTCGAATGTATCTAGACATCTCCTTCGGTTGCACACGAATTATGAAAATAAACCTAATTAAATTAAGAATATAAGCTAAAGCTACTGCCCATAACACAAATTTAATTAAATAGCATGCATAATTCGGCAATCATATACAAAATTCCCAAACATTTATAACAAAGATCCGAAGATCCCATATATAATTATCAATACCAAAAACAAATCCAGAAATTAAAACATATTTCATAGACAAAAGTATGTTTAAATACAAAGAATCAAAAACCAAATAAATACAATCCATGTTACAACCTTATGAAGATTCGGCAAGGATTGGTGAAGGATGAATTTTGGTGAATGATGAAGGTGGAATTCGGCAAAGGATTCTTGGTACAATTTCTGAAATTAAATGGGCAGAGGTTCGGCAAGGTTTTTGAGGGGAAGAGAAGATAATTTTCTGTGCAAAAGCCTTGGTATTTATAGAGGAAGTAACCTAGAGAAGCCAGCCACAAACCAAAACCGAATTGGTTTAGGTTTCCTTGATTTTCTGAATTCGGCAGAATGACCTCCGTGCATTGATTACGTCATAACTCTCTCTAGAAAATAGCTATTGAGGTGATTCCAGTTGGGTTGAAACTAGACTCCCGTAGCTTTCTATCCATATAAGGCTCGAATTCTGATTCATTGTCAGCTGTCCGGGAGAGTCCTTGGAAGTTGAGAGACGTGCACAGGAATTTTCCCGAAATTAATCAGGATTTGTTGCGATTTTCTTCCTCTATTTTCTGCCGAAAATTCCCAAGATAATGGCTGAATAATTGAGCAATATCTCTTTAGGTTTTCCATGAATTAATTCAGCCAAAAATCTTGCACAAAGAATGAAATTCAGTCCACATTCGTAAGCCAAATCCATGTAGAACTCGGCTTGCTTCTTCTTTTCCATTCCGAAATTAATCTTTTCTTTTCTTTTTTAATTCAGCCAAATTCTTCATGGATCAATGCTTGATGGACTGAATAATGGACTAGGCTCATAACTCATTTGGACAATTTATCCAAGAGCTAGCCGTAGCTTTCCCTAGTTGAGCCAGGAAAGCATCCTTTGTATCTTCTTTTCCTGCTTGCATCAGGGAAACTTCTTTTCTTTTGTTCTTCGACTTCTTCCTTGAAAGGATGACTCTCTAATGCTCCAATATGTTCAGTAGCTCATCACTTACAACCTTGGACACGAAATTGTTGTAGAAAAATAGAAATCCTTCAAAACGGGCAGCAGGTTCTTCCTCTCGGCAGATCTGACCTTCTTGCATTCAAACTGGCATAACTCTCTACTTAAGAGAGCTTTTTCTGCGATTCCAGTTGCATATGAAACTAGACACACAGGGCTTTCATCCATAAAAATTTCACCTTCAAATTCCTTGTCAATCGTCGGGAATAAATTCAGAAAGTTGGATGTCGGACACTGAAATCTTCTGGAATTCTTGGATTTGCATCCGATAAGAACTTGAAGTTCTTGGCATTTTGTTCCACTCCGATTTTAATGATTCTTTCCTTTGTTCAATCCTTAGTATGTCGACTGCAAATGAGAAGAGAAAAATCTATCAAAAGCAAAGTTTATGTTTTACAGATTCAATAAAACATCTCAGAGACTTTGTGAATAGGCTTTTGACAATTTCTGCATTTTTATTCTATTTTCCACATGTTTTCACTTTAATTCCACCAAAACTCTTGACTCTATAACATGACTCTATATTACAACAATAAGGGTTAAGCATTGCATAAATGGGGGTAAAAACATATTAAGAACGTCGCATTTTATGCTCCTATCAACTACCCCACACTTAGCCTTTGCTAGTCTCTTAGCAAAACAAATAAAAAAGACTCAACACTACAGCCCCTAAATAATTGTCTCAGGATCTTTACACACATAGCTTTCAAGTTAAGCATTCAATGTAAGCACAATAATCCCAAGCGTCATAGACATGTATCATAGCATGAACAAGTAAGAAACGAAAATCACAAGCAATGACATGTTATGTTGATTCCATCCTCCTCACTAGGCATACTCTCTTCTTTTCACTCATGATATGGCAATATTCACTCCAAGTATATGCAAGAAAATAGATTAAGAGTTACAAAGAGTAACTTGCATATTTCATCAAATAAAGGCACTTTGTGAATAGATCTTTCAGGAAAAACTTCATATAACAACTATGTGCACCAATGAACCAAAGCCATATGCTCAACTCTTGACAAAAATCTCCACATACAAAGTTCACCTATTATTCGAATCATGAGAGATCTTACATGGGAAAATAGTGGGGCTAGGCATAAGGAATTCGCATTTAGAATAGTGGTGAGAAAATGTCACCAAGACTTAGCAAAGCTCAATACTCCTTATGACTTCACTCAAAAGGGCCAAGTTTAAACTTGTTGGGCCCAAACTTCATTCTTTTCTTCCCCATAACATAGTGAATATGAACAAAGGTCAAGTATGATAATAATAGACCTTCAATTGTAAAACAAACTCCAAATTCACCACAAGATCCCAATCCAAGCATTTCATTTTTCTTTTGATTTCTTTTGCCGAAACTTTTCAATTTTCTTGGTTTAATCGGCACAAATTTGTTTTTTTTTTTTTTTTTTCTTTTCTGTCCGAATTTTCTTTTCTTTCAGCAATCATGGTTTTTCATGCTTTTGGATTGGATCACCCCACACTTACTTCAAATCATCACTTCAAATAACAAATTCCAATTAAACTTTACCAAGTCTTGACAACAATGGTTAGGATAAACTGTTCTAAGCTCAAGGAAAGTGTATCATGGTGATGCAATAAATGGCTCAATGTCGGCTCAAGGGGGTTAAAACTAAGGAGTCCCACGATGGGCACAAATTAGGCATAAGCTTTGTTTGGCATTGGTGGTAATCCTAACAAGATCATCTCAATCATATTCAAAATCAAGGCATGTTATGAATAATAGTCTCAAAAATCGTCAAAAGTGAGTTCTAGCATTCTAGAGTTCATTAAAATCTATGGCACATAGTCATTGAATAATCAAAGAATGATGAAGTTTTGAAAAATTCTGCCCATTTTTATCACTCATGAAGGAAAGTATATGGCAATCAAAGCTCACAAAGGTTATTATGGAACAAAATCAACCCAACATACATGCTTCTTACACAATTAAGTTCAAGTCTCAAATGTTCATACCAATCACAAAGTCTATGAAACTCACAATTATTTTCAAGATTATGAGAAACCATCATCTATGTATTAAAGATATAATCATCATAGACTATTTAGGGGCACTTAAGACTCAAAAATTAAAACACAAAAGCAACGAAATTTTTTAATTTTTCTGATTTTTCTGATTTTTTTATTTTATTTTCTTTTCTTTTATGACTCTAAACAAAAAACTTAAAACAAAAAACAAACATGTGAAACATGTATCCCTACCCCACACTTAGAAAATTACATTGTCCTCAATGTACACAAAAATTATGTAGTAATTTCCAAGCATTTGATAATTCACAAGTTCCACATTTATACAATTCAACCAAAAAGAGTTTAGGGATTTAGAAAATTCAAACTCTCGTAGACGGCTCCTTCACAATTTTGGTTGAAATGGGTTGCCTCCCATGCAGCGCTTAATGTTTATAGTCTACTCAGCCTAGACTCTTCTCCATATCATCAGGATCTTGGTGCGTCTCAGAATTGTATCTCCTCAATGGTGTGCTCCTTAAAAGGTTCGTAGTAAGGCTTAAGTCGATGACCATTCACCTTGAACGCTTTTCCTGTTTCAATACTTTGAATTTCTATAGCACCATGAGAAAACACATTAGTAACAATATAAGGACCAGCCCAACGAGAACGCAATTTTCCAGGAAATAATCTAAGACGAGAATGATACAACAAGACTTTTTGACCAATATGAAACTTTTTGCCTCTTATCATCTTGTCATGAACCAATTTCGTCTTCTCCTTGTAAATCCACGCAGCATCATATGCATCATTTCTGATTTCCTCAAGCTCGCTCAGCTGCAATTTCCTGTGAAGTCCAGCCTTGTCAAGTTCCATGTTGAATTGCTTGACCGCCCACCATGCTCTATGCTCCAACTCTACTGGAAGATGGCACGCCTTGCCATATGTAAGCCGAAATGGAGACATCCCAATGGGTGTCTTGTATGCCGTTCTGTAAGCCCAAAGTGCATCATCAAGTCTGTCACTCCAATCTTTCCTTGATGGGCCCACAGTTTTCTCCAATATGCTTTTGATTTCTCTGTTGGACACTTCTGCCATTCCGCTCGTCTGAGGATGATAAGGTGTGGATACCTTATAGGTGACTCCATATCGTCTGAGTAAAGCCTCTATTGTTCTGTTGCAGAAATGAGAACCTCCATCGCTTATAAGCACACGAGGTACTCCAAACCTGGAAAATATGTTAGTTCTCAAGAAACCTGCAACAACTTTAGAATCATTAGTCCTTGTGGCTTTCGCCTCCACCCATTTTGACACATAATCAACTGCCAACAAGATATAAAGAAAGCCCTTAGATGAAGGAAAATGTCCCATAAAATCAATACCCCATACATCAAATATTTCAACAAAGATCATAGTAGTAAGGGGCATTTGGTCTCTCTTACCAATGTTACCTGTCCTTTGGCACCTATCACATGTCATACAAAATGTGTATGCATCCTTGAAAATCGTTGGCCAATAAAACCCGCTTTCTAATACCTTGAGGGCTGTCCTCTTAGCTCCAAAGTGTCCTCCACATGCCTCATTGTGGCAAAATGCAAGGATCGGCCTATGCTCCTCTTGTGGCACACAACGTCTAATCACTTGATCATTACAAGTCCTCCACAAATATGGGTCGTCCCATATGTAGTGTCTTGCATTCTTTTTAATCCTTGTCTTGGCTGCCTGCAAACATGTACTTGGAAAAGTTTTAGTAACTAAATAATTGACAATGTCTGCATACCAAGGTTCTTTTGTGTCCACTCGAAAAAGCTGCTCATCTGGGAAAGTTTCCTGAAGTGGCAATGTTTCCTCCTCTCTCACAATTCTGCTCAAGTGATCCGCCACAACATTCTCGCTCCCCTTCTTGTCCTTGATTTCGATGTCAAACTCTTGGAGTAAGAGAATCCATCGAATCAAGCGTGGCTTAGCATCTTTCTTCTTCATCAAATATCTTTTCGAAATGTCCAGTTGGCATGCTGAATGCGAGAGAATTCGGCGACACAACTACGCCGGCCAATAAAACTGGTGGTATGCTATGTTCGCGGCATAACAACAAGGCCTGGAACCCCCGCCCCCGCCCCCGCCCCGTTAGATGAACCTCCAATGCCTCAACCTCCCGAGTTCATTCAGCAGGATGACGAGCATGATGGACAGCAGGATGCTAGGGATGACGTGGTCGACTTTAGTGCTTTAGGTGATGATTAGGGTTATATTTTATGTATATTAGAACAAATTAAATAATAAGTCATTTAGACGTGTTTCTTGTTGGTGTAAATGCATGGATTGTCATTGTGAATTGCAGGTTGCTTGGAATTGTAATTTAGAAATTAATTTAATTTTTTTTCCCCAAAATGTAAGAATAGCCGACGATATTGGCATTATTTCGTCGGCTATAAGTGCTATAGCCGACGATTTTTACCAAATTTCGTCGGCTATAACTGTTATAGCCGACGAAAATGAAATTATTTCGTCGGCTATAACTAATTAATGCCTATTAAAATATTAATATATTCCGACGAAATAACCGACAAAATAGATGAAATCGTCGGCTATATTTCAGAACAAATAGCCGACGAATTTCGTCGGCTATAGTTTACGATATTGTCGGCCATACTCGAAAATATCCGACAAATTTCGTCGGATATTTTGCCCAGGTTTGGTCTACAAAATGAATTTTCGTCGGTGATATCGTCGGCCATACTCGAAAATATCCGGCGATTTCGTTATTTTCGTCGGCCATTAGTTTTACCGACGAATTATAGCCGACGAAAGTTTCGTCGGTAGAAGGAATAGCCGACGAAAATTTGGCATAGTAGACGAAATTTTTTTCGTCGACTATTCTGTCCGATCTGGTAGTGACCCTACATTGGCCCGCATTGCAAGAGACATTCTAGTTATTCCGGTTTCAACTATATCTTCCGAGTCTTGTTTTAGCACTAGTGGGAGAGTAATTAATCCACATCGTAGCTCTCTAAGTCCTAAAATGGTAGAAGCATTGATATGTACTTAAAGTTGGCTTAGGGGTGAACATATTGCTTTGCACCATGTGCCTACTATTGAGGAGATGGAGATTTGTGAAGATGCGGAAATAGGTAATAGTTTTGTTTTTTTCTTATTGAATATTTGAATTGCTTAATGTGATTTGGTTTTGTGTTATGCATGACTATATTTTATTTCTATTTTTCTAATTGTATGCAACTATGCATGTAGATGAGTTGGTGAAGAGCTTGCAGTATGGCATTAGAGACGATCGTGCCGAGAGTGGATCAAGTGGTATGCTACCTCCAAGATCAAACTCATTCATGCGTGCTTGAGGGAGAGTTGAGAATTGTGATGATGCCAAATTGCCAATCATGTCATGGACTCTCATATTGTTCTATTTTTCTCTTCCTTATTTAGTTATGTTTAAATATTAAACTTTGGACTTTGACTTTATTTTGATGGACTTGAAATTGTTGAATTATGGAGTATGGACTCAAGCTGAACTTTGTACTTTAAAATTTTTGACTTATAAACTATGAAATTTATATTTTTTATTCGAACTTGAAAAGTGGGTAAAACCGAAAAAAAAAACCGGACCAAACCGAACCGTGTGGGTTAGGTCGGGTTATGGGTTACTGACTCAAAAATTAAAAAACCGAACCGAACTGAACCGAATTTTAAATTTGGGTTGGGTCAGGGGTTTTGTCCAAACCCGAACCGAAGTGACCCGTGTCCACCCCTGCATAAAACCATGTAAAGCCAGTTTCGTCTAAAAACCCATATATCGTGCCCCAAATTAGGGTTGTCCATCCCTAGCTTCCTTGCAGGTCAAGGATCTTCTCTTATTGTCCCTATGCTTCAATGACTGAATTTACGTTGATGTGGCAAAGTGTGATAAACTCATAAGTCATAACATGGGTGCTTTGCAATGGAACTGTCTCTCTCTGTACGTGTATATAAATACTTCGCATTCTAGTAACTGGACCCTCGACGTACAAGTAGAGAAACCTAGTCATAAAATGGTAAACACCCATTCGATCTAGTTGTATTTCTTCACTCAAAAGGACTCTGATCGATCACAGAAATATATCAGTGTAAATGGGATGCCCAAGTGAACCTAGCTGGCTAGATCTGATATAAGGTCACCAAAAAACTGTCTTAATTCAGTAAGAGGAAAAACAAAACTTCCTTTAATCAATTCGGGGTTCTCATTCTCACACCATAAGCTGGAAACAATGGAGCTAGAGACATTCTTTAAATTGGCTTATAGATACACCACTACAGAAAGATCATTGGAAAATATATAGGTATGATCGATAACCTAATTAGGACATTACTTTATCTCGTTTCATTGTTTGGTTCGGATAGTAACCTTAGAAATGTGGTCTCCCTTTATCTTAGGGTATTCTAGGGTTTAGAACTTCACAACAAATATTTGCAGATTTTTTGTTTCAGAAGGTTGATGGAGCACACGCCCATACCAGCACATATATGTTTAAATCTCGTGCATGTGTCCATATATAACACAAAAGATAACAACGGTACGCTATAGAAGCAATGGCTCACGAAGGCGCCCGATTAAGATCAAGTACAAGCTGCCACTACCAGATCCGAGGACATAGCCGACGAAAACATTTTCGTCGACTATGCCAAAATTTCGTCGGCTATTTTCAAGTATGGCCGACGATATCGTAAACAATTTCGTCGGCTATTTGTTCTAAACTATAACCGACGATTTCATCTATTTCGTCGGTTATTCAGTCGAAATATATTAATATATTAATAGGCATTAATTAGTTATAGCCGACGAAATAAGGTAATTTTTGTCGGCTATAAGTCTTATAGCTGACGAAAATTGGTAAAAATTGTCGGCTATAGTGCTTATAGCCGACGAAATAATACCAAAATCGTCGGGTATTCGTACATTTGGTGAAAAAAAAATTAAATTATTTTCTAAATTACCATTCCAAGCAACCTGCAAATCACAAAACCAGTCCATGCATTTACACCAACAAGAAACACGTCTACATGACTTATTATTTAATTCGTTCCAATATACATAAAATATAACCCTAATCATCACCAAAACCACTAAAGTCTACGACGTCATCCCCAGCATCCTGCTCTCCATTGCTCGTCATCCTGCTTACCGAACTCGGGAGGTTGAGGCATTGGAGGTTCAACTAACGGCTGAAACGGGGGCGGGGGTGGAAGGCTTTGTTGTTGTGCGGCGAACATCTCATACCACCAGTTTTATTGGCCGGCGTAGTTGAGTCGCCGAATTCTCTCGCATTCAGCATTCCAACTGGACAGATCTAAATAATGCTGCTGTTTTCTGCGGTGTTGCTCCTGTGATCTCTGGAACTCGGCCGCCAACCTTGCATTTTCTTCGGCCAATCTCCGCACTTCCCCCCTCACATGTTGGCTCTCCCCGCCTCCCTTCTTTTGACCTCCCTTAGTGGTCTTCAGGAGCCCTAGTCCAGAACTTCCTAAACTCCGGCAGTAGTAGTTGTTTGAGCGGTTTGGGAAAGCTGCGTCGAACATCCTCGCTGCCGTTTGGACATTGGACCGGTCGACCTGGCGCAGGGCTTCTTCCAGATATGCCTCTGAAACACCTCTTCTTCGGCCCGGTTCACCCTCTCCTAATTGGACGGGAAAAAAAAAATTAATATTCTAACAAATATATAATTAAAATTTTAAAATTGTAATGAACGACTTACGAACTGTTCTGTCGCTTGTGGATAAGCGATCTTGAACGTCTCCACGTACGGGTTGCTATCAGGATGATCTCTAAGCGCCTCCTCCTGATATTGTGCAAATGGCCTAGAACCAGCATGATGGGGGGTCGTGTTCCGGCGGCGGTTCTCAGAGTTTATCCGAGAACGTTGCTTCAAACAAATAATAAAATGTTAGAAAAATGCATCAAAAAATATTAGTGTAATAATTATAAAATAATTAAACTAATAATTAAAATTTTAACAAAATAAACATTTGCAGTGAAGTTTAGTATTTACCTGCATAACTGGGTTGTTGAAGTCTACTGTCTTCAACCAACGCCACTCGTACTCCCTGAACATGAACTCCCTGGGAGTACCCATACGACCAAGGTTGTCGTATTCGTTATAGTGGGAACGGAGCTCGTTCTTCCACTCTTTGAACCTACGAAAAAAATAAAAGTGCATTAGAAATATTATTAATATCATAAAATATTAATAATTATAAGATGAGGAATTCCCAACGTACCTCGAGTTCTGCACGGTGTCCGCCCAATCCCGCTTGTGTTCGGCAATCTCGAAGAATGTCTGAAAAATAATATTTTATTAGTTTTACAATTGTAATAATACCGAAAATTATTAAATATTACGATAAATAAATTAAATTTTTTAAATTACTCACCGACGCGGCGTTGTTCACCTCCCTCTTTATCTCTTCGGGCACATCAGCCCACCGGGTCCACAACATAGGGACTCTGTCCCTAATCAGTGCCCCCACGCAACCCGAGTAGTCGCGTTTTTTCTTCCCCTGAACCTCCTGATTAGGAGGTTCGTTGATCTGGATCCTCCCCCTCAGATCAACAGTTCTCCTGAGCGTGTCAAAACATATGACACCTCTCGTGTTCCTTGTTGAACTGCTAGCGGCTGTCCCTATCACAAAAACGACGATTGGTTAATAAAATTAAATATTAGTGCGTTAATTTTAATAAAACATTTAATTAATAAAATCGAATGTTACCTGAACTCGATGACCCGTCTGTCGACTTTCCTTTTCTCCTCGTCGAAATCAGGAGGTCAGGGTTCCCAAATGGCTGATGCTGGTATGCCTCCGCAGCACTCACGTACTGAGGCATATCAGGCCATATGGGCACACCACGATAGTCGACCTCCGGTATCGCAGGAATGTTGTACGGGAGGTACAGCTGGTTTGGGAGAGTAGGACCGTCAGTCGAGTCACCAGCAGACGTCGTCGGACTCGTCATCGGCTCCCGATGAACCTCAGGCATACGAACCTGAGGAACGTCTGCAGCTATCTCGTCCTGAAATAGCTGCCGACTGAACCTCGGAGCATCTGGCCCGACAGGCGGAAGTGAACTGCTCGACGGCCGCCCCGCCTGGAGAAGGGTCTGGTGCCGAGAACTCATACTCCGCCGCGGCTGGGATGAATCCACAGTCCTCCGCGGCTGGGAGGAATCCACACTCCTCCGCGGCTGGGAGGAATCCACAGTCCTCTCAGGCTGGCTAAGGGTCCTGTCGGAGTCTGCGGAACCGGCGGAACTTCCAGAACCTCTCGATCTGGAACGGCGGCCTCCGAAGAACTGTCTGAATGCATCGGCCATCTGCAGCACTCGTGGCATTAATACATTAATTAATATTAAATTATATTACATTAAATAACAAATTCTAATTAATATAATAACCAATAATACTAACATATTTCAAAACATACTAACAAATTAATATTTAAATTTTAACTAATTTTAAATAATACTAACTATTAACCTAAATATAACTATTTATATACAAATATAACTATATTTCTTTATTAACATATATATATATATATAATTAGACTACCAATTTATATATATAATTAATTTAACAATTTATATAACAATTTATATAATTAAAATTAAATATATAACAATTTATATACCTAAATTATAACAAATATATAACAAATATATAATAATTTATATAATTAAAATTAAATATATAACAATTTATATACCTAAATTATAACAAATATATAACAATTAAATTTATTAACAAATATATAACAATTTATATTATTAAAATTAAATATATAAAATTTATTAAATTAAATTAAATTGAAAAAAAAAAATAACCGGATCGGATCGGAGGAGGAGGAGGAGGAGGAGAATTCGGCCGGATGGAGGAGGAGGAGGAGAATTCGCCGTCGAATTGAGGAGGAGGAGGAGGAGAGGGGCGATGCGGATCGCAAAGCAGAAAAACGGAGGAGAAATGGGAAAAATGCAGAAAACGGAGGCTAGGGTTCGGCAGTTTCAAACTTATACCCGATAGAATAGCCGACGATTAAAAAATATTTCGTCGGCTATTCTTTACTATAGCCGACGAAATCTTTAATATCGTCGGCTATACTTTGAATGTCGTGGGCTATACTTTAGGCGCTCAGCAGCCGTCCGATCTGCCCCATCCAACGGCGGACAATGAAAAGGCGCGGATCGCAAGAGTTTAGCCGACGAATTTTAATATTTCGTCGGCTATACTTTGGACAATCACAGCCGTTGGATCTGAGCCATCCAACGGTGGACAATAAGCGGATCGCAAGAGTTTAGCCGACGAAATATTTGAATTCGTCGGCTAAACCTTTGGTCAAACTACGAAGTCAAACCTCTAAAAGCTTTAAAACGGAAATTGGTCTGTGTAAATGACGTTTTTTTGCCTGACCTTCAACAGATAATAGTTTCAAATCGATGAGACGCAACTAATCGTATAAAAATTTTCCTCAAAATATTTACCGACCGTCAGGCTACCCATAGGAAAACGGAAGTAAAAAATAGTTAACCGCAACATTCGGCACACAGATTTTGTCGGAATCTTGTCATTTTTCAACCGTACACGTATTTCATTATTTCGGTCATATCTTATTTCACGACATATTTGCATTTGAAGAGTGTACGTATAGTAACTATTTGAAACTATACATTCACTTAAACACTTAATAAACAAGTTAAGGAACATTAGTGCATATGTTCTGATTTTGAATCTAAAAGTTTATAAAATCTATTCCAACCGTCAGATATCACCGTTAAGATTAAATACATGTATGAAAAAAAATCCAACTACATCTGACAACGTTAAAGGCTCGATCGGGACGGTCAACCGGGTGAGTCAACCCTTTAAACGCTTACAAATGGAAATTGGCCTGTGTAAATGACGTTTTTTTGCCTGACCTTCAACAGATAATAGTTTCAAATCGATGAGACGCAACTAATCGTATAAAAATTTTCCTCAAAATATTTACTGAACGTCAGGCTACCCATAGGAAAACGGAAGTAAGAAACAGTTAACCGCAACAGTCGAGACGCAGATTTTGTCGGAATCTTGTCATTTTTCAACCGTAGACGTATTTCCTTATTTCGGTCATATCTTATTTCACGACACATTTGCATTTGAAGGATGAAGCAATGGGTTGTCGATAGTGATAGAAAATGGAAGGTGGTCTGTTTTTGTTTTTTTTTTTTATCATAGCTGACGAAATCAAACCTAGTACTCGTCGACTATTCTTTTGTCGTTTTGTGTCTAAAATAAAATATATATTTTTCAATATAGTTTTGCCCGACGAAATCACGCATTTTTCGTCGGCTATAATTAGTGTAGCCGACGAAATAATGCATATTTCGTCGGGTATTCTGTGAAAAAAAAATAAAAAAATCAGTTGTGTTAGACCTCTCGTATTCCTATGTCCTGTTCATATATAACCAAAATTGAACATCCAAAAAACATAAACCCAACAGTCAACATATTTCAAAGTTTTTTTTAATGGGTTTGGAACCCAGCCTAGCTGGGAGGCTCATCCCCACGCTCGTTCATTAGAAATGAGTGGATTACAAATGAAAAGATTACATCATCTAAATTACTTAATCCGTCGGATTGTAATCGGAATCATCGGATGAGTCTTCTTCGGTTTCTGAATTGCTCGATAGGGGTAATCTATGTCTTTCCTCACCACTAGTGTCCTCGTTAGTTTCTTCATTTGGATCAACATCAACAAGCAGTGGCTCTTCACGTCGAATTCGCACCGGCGTGTCTAGGCGAATAAAAGAGGAGTCAGGAATACCGTTTGAGTTGGGCTCTTGATACGCGGTGCCACCTTCCTCCTTCTCTTCAGCCACTCCAAGTGTAGACGCCCGTTAAATGTTGCGATGGTGGATAGTGTTGACTACTTTCCACGGGTCCCCCTTGGCGAGATCATCAAGATAAAACACTTGTTTCACCCATGTGGCTAAAACGAACGGGTCGTCCTCATACCATGATGTACTAGTGTTCACAGAAGTTATGCCGTATTGATCGGTTTTCATGCACTACGGCCGTGTGTCAAACCATCTACACTTGAAAAGGTGCACTTTCATGCCTTCCCCGTAATGCAGTTCCACAACTGAATGGAGAACACCGTAATAGTCATCTCCATCATCCCCACCATGTTCCATAACCCCTGAATTTTGTATTTTCAGTCTGAGGTCTCTCTCTTCACATCGAAATAACACACCATTCCACCTTACACGTCGCATAAAATTTTGAATAGACCGGCCTCATCGCTAGAAGTCTGAGTTCGTGCGACCAATTTGGGTGATTATCATTTTTAATAAGGTCCATCTGCAACCATCAGAATCAACTATAAATATGAATAATTATACAAATAATATATAAACACGTATAGAATAGTGTTAAAGTTACGTACCCAGCGGCCGAAATACTCTGCGAATGTCCGGTTGTGGTAATCGAGATCACCTCCTACTTGTTCACAGTTTAGATGCATGTTCTTCCAAAACTGAACTTCTGGACAGTTGATTAGTACCCACCAATGTGCAATGGCTACCTCATAATCTTTCAACTTGTAGGAAACTGGCATGTTTCCACCGAGTACAACATCGTCGGAGAGTATGGAAAGATTGAACTGTGAAGGTACATCTTCCGGTATGCTTTCCTGTAACGCTCCTAAATACAGCTTCATGTAGGTGACGCACTCGTGCGCAATATATGCTTCAGCTATACATCCTTCAGGTGCGGATCTGTTTTGGACAAAATCACCGTATTGCCCAAATTGCCTATAAATCAAGTTTTTAAAGTGTTATGATAATACATTAATACTATATCACATATATTGATGAGGAAATTAACATAAGGTGTAAAATACGTACATTTCCATCGGATACATCTAAGTGAAGTGCACAGGACCGGTAAGCAACAACTGCCGAGGAAGATGGATCATGAGGTGAGGCATGATGTCGAAAAAATTTGGAGGAAATATCATCTCAAATTTACACATGATATGAACGATGTCTTGTTGCATTTCCCGGAGGTCAGATTTTCTCACTTCCCGTGTGCATACCTTCTGGAAAAATCTTGCCAACGCTACTAACGGCTCCACAACGTGACGGGGAAGGAACGGTCGAATGAAAACAGGGAAGAGACGTTGTAGCAGGATATGATTGTCATGACTTTTCAACCCGTAAAGATTGTTGAATTGTCTGTTCACACACTTGGCTATATTTCCAGCAAAGCCTGAAGGATACTTGGCCCGACTTATCCAATGGAAAATTTCTGGTTTATGCTCAGGCTTGACGGTGTAAGGAGCTTGAGGCATTTTTCTCTTCCCTTGTTTCAACCATAGTTGTTTTCTGATATTCATGTTTTGCAGATCAGTGCGAGCCTTAGGACCGTCTTTCGTCTTCCCCTCCAAGTTCAGCGTTGTGCCCACCACACTTTCAGAAACATTTTTTTCTATGTGCATAACATCTAGGAAGTGACGGATCGGCAACTCACACCAGTACGGGAGTTCCCACAATATGCTCTTATGTGTCCAGAATTTGTACTCTTCAGGTCTTTCAGGTATTTCCGCTATAATATCGGGATGATTGTTGAGGGGCCCAAAATCGTACTCATTAAGCACTGCTAAAATTTCTCTTCCCGTCCATCTTCTGGGAGGACCACCGTGTTCTTCGGTTCCATCAAATGCGGCGGACTCGTAACGTCAGTGGTGATCCGCCGGAAGGAACACACGATGACCCATTCTGCATATCTTGTTGCAATGAGGGGTGCTCCCATAATCGCTGAGGCACTCTGGACAAGCCTTGTATCCCCTAACAACGTTGCCCGACAACATCCCATAAGCAGGAAAATCACTGATGGTACCAATAACCATGGCATGCATCTGGAACGTCTCCTCCTTGTACTTGTCAAAAGTGGGATGACCAACGTCCCACAATACCTTAAGCTCTTCAATCAATGGTCTCATATACACATCGAGACATTTCCCTGGGTAACCAGGCCCCGGAATCAACAACGTCAACATATTATATTCCTTCTTCATGCACATCCACGGAGGAAGGTTATAAGGTACCAAAACCACCGGCCATATACTGTATGAAAGACTCATGGTGCCGAAAGGGTTGAACCCGTCGGTTGAGAGCCCGAGCCTGACGTTTCTGACATCTGACGCAAAATGAGGAAACTCATTGTTTATATACTTCCAAGCCGCTTCGTCAGAGATGTGTGTCATGATATCTGCGTCTCCCGCGTCCCGCTCACTGTGCCATCTCATAGCTTTTGCGGTGGTTTCTGACATGTACAACCGCTCAAGCCTATCTCTCAACGGAAAATACCGAAGCACTTTCACAGGTTTCCTAGTGCCTGCTCCCGTCAACTTATATCGGTCAGACTGACATATCGGACATGCGTCAAGGCTAGCAAGGTCATTCCCTTCTGCATCTTTACCCCAGAAGAGAACGCAGTCAAATGCGCATGCATGGATCTTAATGTAGGAAAGCCCTAGATCTTTGAGGATACTTCGGACCTTACGGTGATTGGTAGGATTACGATGACCCTCCTCCAACAACAAAGAAGTGTACTGTAGATATTCATCCACTTGCCTGATGCTCGATTTTGTCTCGACTTTAATCCTCATTACCTCCATCACACTTTGAAGAACTTTCTTCTCAGAACTTGAAGACACAGGGGTCTGTTGCAATGCAATCAGTTTGTTGTACTTGTCAAAGGGAGCAGTGTTCACAACTTGTGGGAACGGCTGCACCGGGTCATGCATATATTGTTCCCCACGTATACCGCTTTCAAAAGGAAACACGTCGTTGACGAATGCCATTGTTGGATCGTTGGATGTACTACTACTGCCCGCCTCAAAAAACTGCCCATGATCATGCGATCCATCTAATGATGGTTCACCGTGATATATCCAACATTTGTACTTCGGCCAAAACCCATTACTCTTTAGGTGCTCCCATACTGTCATAATCGGAAATCGACACATATCACTGCGACACTTACATTTCTTGCACGGGCAATAATGGTATTCCTTCCCGTTTGTATTTTCCTCGACGAACTGCAAAAAATCCACAACTCCTGTAGTGTATCGTCGGTCATGCCTTGGAAGCGAAATCCAACTCTTATCTCGATCCATATATAACCTGATAATAATATATATGTATAACTTTAATTAATAAGAAATTAATTAACACATATATATTACAATATATATTATTATCAACATCAACTCATATATATATATATACCATTAATTAACAACCATTATTTAAGTTCATTACACTATCAACAACTATTAATTAACATATTTATATATATTTTAACACTAATTAAAATAACATCAAATTAAAACACATAATTAAATTCTAACTGAAAATCAACTCAACTACAACTCAAAATCAACATATATACATACATTCTAACACTAAAACAACAACAAAACAAAAAATCACTTACTATATTAAAATCACTAAAACTCAAAATCAACTCAACTAAAACTCAAAATCAACATATATACACATATACGTACCGATATATAGCTCCACAATGTAAGAGAGGACGGATTTCAACAATACCCACAGATTTTTCACTCTTTCTCCCGTTTTTTTTTCGGTTTATTTGAAATGAGCAGCTTCTGTCCAGATCTGAAAATATAAAAACTTATAGCCGACGAAAATTCCAATTTCGTCGGCCAAACTTTCTAAAGTTTTCGTCGGCTATACTTTAAGAGAAAGGCCGACGAAAATTCAAATCGTCGGTCATTCTAGGGGTATAGCCGACGAAAAATATTTTTTAGTGATGAACGAAAAAATCGTCGGCCATTCTTGGGGAATAGCCGACGATTTTTTATTTTTAGCGACGAAATAAAAAATCGTCGGCCATTCTTGAGAATAGCCGACGAAAAAATTATGTTGTCGGCCGTTTTTTTTTTTTCGTCGGTAATACTCTTTTTTCTGGTAGTCATGCACAAGAGAAAGACTCCCTTTCGATTGGCTAGTAACTATTATCAGTCACAATGGCTCACTCATCATCAGCTGGGTGAAACGTACTACAATTTCAAGAAAAAGCAGTGACATACTGAATGTACAGTAAATTGTCATCTGTAAAATCATAATTATATGTTCAGTAAATTGAGAATCATATATATAGTACATGACAATATTTATAAACTGCAACTTGAATTTGAAAATAAAGATGCGCGCATCTTGCTAGCTACTTGATTTTTCTTAGAGCTAGTAATTAAGGTGGTTAAAATGACTTGCGTATGCAATCAGTTGCCCGGTTAAGAACATTCCCTATTTGAGGGGTACGTAGCAAGATTCGACTAACACACCTCTCTTTGGTTACCTCTAAACAATTACATTTGTAGAGTATTACTAATTATATATACAAAGGGACAAATTTTATATCTCCAATTTGTCCAATTAAAGTATATGTAAGACAATATTCTTGGAACGACAACACGTACCAATCCTCTGGAGTTATCGTAATCAGTTTTCTAATCAAATAACTTTGTTTTCGTACGTATTGATACGGTTATTTGTGTACAGCCTACAACCCAACTAACAAGATGTGGTGCATGCGTAGTTGACCTAAAGTACGTTTCTAATGAAAGTCAAACAATAATGTAATACGCAATAATCATCTCGGTTTGCATATATATATATATGCAGGACATCCTCAAATTTGAGTTATAGTACGGATTTTTATTTTTGACCTATTTTTATATCTAATTTTCTCATCTCCACCGTCTAGTATTTAGATAATATTTTGTAGATCATCGCTGCAAAATTTCAGCCAATTTGGTAATCGTTAGGGCCCTCAAACTCGGAAAAAAAAAATGGACGAACTGAATTCTGTCAAACTTGAACCGTTCATGTTTATAATAAAAAAAAACGTAATTTTGATAGCCTTAACAATTACCAAATTGGCTGAAATTTTGCAGAGATGATCTACACAATATTATCTAGATACTATTCGGTGAAGATGAGAAAATTCGATCAAAAAGTGGGTGAAAAATGAAAATTCGCACTATTAGCAAGTTTGAGGATGTCCTCTCTAAATCCTGTCTATATATATGCGCATGTATGTATGTATATATAAATCCCATGTAAATATATATATATATATATATATATATATATATATATATATATGAAGCTAGCTCGGTTCACTGAATTTGATCAAACATGTCATTGTTATTACCTAATCACAATCGTACAAATTAAAATGAATATTTGATTAAGCATTTGAACAATAATATAATTATATTATTAAATTATTAATTCAAAAGTCCCCAGGAAACTTATATATAGAAGAGTACGATTCAAGATTCTAAATGATGTATAAAGGGGTAGTATCAGTACCACATCCGTATGTGCGTATAATACTAGCTCGTACCTTTATATATGGTCAAGCAAAAGATAACCCTAGTCGTTTAATTACCATGCAACAGTGAGTGACTAATTAATTAAATGATGTGCGTTCTTCAAGTTTTCCTAAAGTTAGTATACTGATCGATGTACATACAACAGCTGACTAGCAGTTCTCTTATTAGAAGAGTGGCTATACGTACGGGCAAGAGTTTCCGAGAACATATGGGTGATTCTGCCGTGATATCATTTTCTATTATCTATTTGGATTAATCTATAGCATCTCCATGTGTATTATATCTTAAATTACAAATCTAATGACAAATTTATTGTTATTGTAGTAAATAGAGTTTTTATTTGAGTACTTTTAGTTCGAGTAATTATAATTACTTCATATCCGATATTTTAATAAGTTTATGAATAGCTAGATAGTACTAGTTGTGGTAAATTGATTTAATTATTTGTAAATAAAATTAAATATATATTGTAATTTTGTTATCAATATTGTAAATTTGATTCAAATAAATTGTAAATTACGTTCAACTAGTTGTAGTAAATTGAGGTATGATATAGACGATCTGGTTTATTTTCCCATAGTTTGGTTTTGATTCTTATGAGAAAAATACTCTTGAGGCCATTATCTAGGCTTCTACGTTGAGGTGGCATATAAAGAAATTATATATAGAGTACGACGTACTTGGTTGCCATATAAGCAGAACCAGACTTCATGGATAGTAACCGACGAGCATCATCATACCTAGCCGGCCAGTTGATGAAAAACCCAACGAGATTGGGCATGAAGCCTTAATGATCATTTAGTATTGCAGTAGATTTTACAGGCAATTTTGTTTCAGTTTCAAAGGAGACTATAGGTACCTCCAGAGACCATATATAAACCGATCGACGAACATATATATAGATTTCTAGCTTTACTTTCTAGCTACTTTTATCATAAACTTCAGGTTCTTAATTTCTTCCTACATCTTGCACAGACACATTCGCGTATTGAGTTAGAAGTTTGGAAGGCCAATTTTTTCTCAATGTTAAAAGATCAGAACAACATTTTCTGGGTATTGACAATAAAACTCGGCATTTTTAGCAACCCAAAATCGATCTGGCTACCCCAAAGAAGATAAAAGACGAACTCAAGTTGTGGGAAGGAGAAATTCAAGGCTCCAGTAGTGCTGGCAGAGACTCGACCGGTTGATGTAACTTACTGCTAACTTCGTGATCATCCTACTTATCAATCCCCAAGAAAGGCAATCCTTTTGCAGTCGACACTGGAACTTAGAATGCCACTGGTTCGAAGTTAGAACAACACTTTGCTCACTATCAGATAGCTAAATAGTCATTAACCTAGCCACTGGTCTAAACACTAAACGCTAAATATTCATTAACCTAGCCACTGGTTCGAAGTTTGTTTAACCTTTTGTGCCGCTTGATCAACCAATAAACTAAACGCGACATTTTTAAGAGATAACATTGAGAATTTTCTCAGTCGAGCGTAAATGGTACTATGGTAGGGTAGTTAAAAGGCGGTACATAATTAACTATAAATCTATTGACTATTCAAAATGCAACTATAATTAGACTAGTAAAGAAAATATTTAATACGTCAAAGAAATTGTATATATACTACAACAACTAGGGTTAGATTTCTTGGTAGATAGGTAACCATATAAATTAATCGGTATTCAGTTTGATTAAGTAGTTTAATTAGAATGCATGCCTTAAGTTTCCACAGCTGCAAACTCTAACAAGCAGGTACTTGTCACATTGTCAACTCCAGTATTTTATGTGAGAATTATTAAATTCATAAATTGCTAAAAATAAGAGTCAACGGCATATGTGTCATGTCAAAATATCGATCATCAAGGTTTCCAAGTTTTGGCAGATATACAAAAGTTTCAGTGAAATGAGGGTTCATATTATATAATTGGCATTTTAATGTCATTTTCAGGTTAGAAATGCCGACCCATGCCAATGAAGGGATTTGGTGGAAACCCTAGCTACTTAAATTAGTGGTCTTAATTAATTAATAATTAAGAAGAAGGATATCACAATCATACATAGTTAAAATTGTTTACTCTATAATTCTTGGATCGATTGCTATAATGCACCTAATCCCCAACTTTTGTTTTTTATATGCAACTCTTCTTTCATAAAATGTATGTTGCAAGAGGAAGGGTTGAACAACGACCAAAAAGAAATTAGAAATAAGATGGTTAGACTCTTAGACAAAAACATGCATATGTATAATAACCAAATATGGAGGACTAACACCTATATACTTTCAAACCCCAAAACCTTTCTCTTGATATTGATAATCTATAAAATTAAAAGCAATATTACAAGAGTGTCTTTTGTTTTGTTTTTCTTTTTGAAGCAGAAATCTCAACATATTGATTGCAATATATATTACAAATCATAATTTACCAAGATATATGTCCCTAATAATTAAGTAGAATACTGTATATTCTCACTTATTATTTTTAAACATAAAAATCAAGAAGTCTATTATATTTAATAATCAGAGCCGGCAAACAAAATTACTCTCAATAACTACCAACACTACTGCAGGTAAGCATCGAAGCGACGACTTTAAGTCGTCGCTTCGCCTCAGAAGTTGTCGCCTGAGCATCCTGCCGACGGCAATATGTCGTCGCCTCATATATCCATGCGACGACTACAAAAGTGGTCGCTCAGAAGAGAGCGACGACTTTTGACGCGTCGGCAAAGATCTCTAGCGACCACTTTAGACGCGTCGCTTGCATTCCGTTGCGATGAAGTTTGACTCGTCTCTTCAAAACCCATACGACGTAGTTTGGGTTGTCGCCCCCTACTTGTGGCGATAAAGTTTGGGTCAAAATTGGTCTCTTAAATTCACTTTAAAAGACATGGAGCGACGTATTTTGTTGAATCTTCGTCGCCTCACTATAATCTAAGCGACGAACAATGATCAATGTTCGTCGCTTTAAAATTTGTTACAGAGGCAGAATAACAGCATTCTGGTATTCTGAAACCTGCATTTTCATTTCTGAAACCTGCATTTCATTCAAATCACATATCCAACCAACATTTCATTCAAATCACATATCCAACCAACATTTCATTCAAATCACATATCCAACATAACACAAACACTATAAATACATAGATTTCATTCAAAACTATAATGTGTTCTAACAATGATGTACATATGTTCCAAGTACAAAGTAACGAAGGGTCCTAATCTAAGTCTACGTCCATTGCCCCCACACCTTTAGCACATGATGATTTATCGGCAATCGTCGGAGGGTTTGCGGCGGCGGCGGGATTGGCATCCGGATTGGTCAACATGCCGAGGGCAGCCTCCATCCTTGCAATATGTTGCAACATCTCTTCTTTTTCGATTATGCTTTCTTCTTTTTCGATTCTTCTACGTTCTTCGTTGATTCTGGTACGTTCATTAGCGGCTGCTACTTCTGCCCTCAACTTCTCAACCTTCGAATCGTTGCTGGACACACGTGCACCGCCTCTTGGTTTTGCCGGGCGTCTTAATGCACCTCCTAGCCCTGCAAAGATCGTAAAACATAAAAAATTATTCAAATTAAATTCTCTTTCGTATCTAAAATAGAAACTGTTATTTTATGATTTGTACATACCTCGGACTCTCGTCCCCGGCTTCCCACCCAGACACTCGTCCACTACCGCTATCTGTTCTTCGACGGTAGCGGGGCCCGTCACTTGACTGCCGCTCTCCACATCAGCCGCTCGGCTAGCACATAGCTTATCCATCTTCCTCTTGACCGCTGCCTGCAAAAAATACCATATTAAGTTAGTTTGTGTTTGTATAGTTATAAATTGTAAATAAATAAAATCAGAAGCTAAAAACTATGAATTCTTGCATCTAACTCGTCAGGAAACTCACCACTTTCTCCTACGCATTCTGCGATCGCGCATAAACATCGCAGACTGTCTGAAGTATAGGCGGCAAACTGCCTTTCGCCTCATTCGCAACGACCCTGTAGCTATAGGGAGTCATGCCAGAGTGGTGGTTGACTGCACACCCCTTCTCCTTTGCTTTGTTCCGGTTTGTGGCGTTCCGGGCACACATCCTCTGCAAAAATATGCACGATCTATTAGAATCAAAATCTATTATATGAAATTTAAAAACCTTTAATTACTTTCCGTTACCTTATAATCGTCGTCCTCAAAGTGAACTTTGAGGTACTCCCACTGCTCGGGTCGGTGGATGAACTCTGCAGGCGTCGCCTTTGACACTTCGACGTAGTGGGTGTGGCAGTCGTACTTCCAATCCTTGTAGATCTTGGCAGCGGTCTCGTCGATGTATCTCCACATGCCTATCTCGGTGGGAGGGAGGTCGTAGAACATCTAGTAAAAAACATTTCAAAAAAATCATTAGAAATAACATATTTCAATATATATGACTGAAAGATAAGAATTTGAAATTATTATGAAATTGTGTTTTACCTCCATATAAGTGGTCAGTGCATCTCGGTGCTCCTCAGCCAGCTCAGCATATGAAGGCGCAAGCATGGGCACTTTGCTCCGGATGGCGCTCCCGATGTCTCGGGACATCAAAGTCCTCCACTTCAAGAGGCTCGGACCCCTGTGCTGTTCCGAGTAGTCAACCTTCAGAGGTTTCACGCCGTTCAGCGACACCAAATATAGGGTCTTCGTACCGGTTATGATGCCAGGCTTGTCCGGGTTCCGTCCATTCCCCTTCTGACCTGTTTTCATATCAACAAGCTCTGCCATATTAGAACAACCAAAAACACATGCATTAAACAGAAAGACACATGAGAATTTAGAAAGAAATGTTATTTGATTAGTTGATTAATTAGCATTATCTCTTCTTAATCATACATATAATGCTCTGTAATGAAGTTGGTTCGGAGTAACAGGGTCAGCTATGTGACAAATATCTGCAACACTTGCCAACCACAATGTAAGGAAAGTTGGACATCGCCCTGCACATAATTTCTTTCCCTTATATACACATATAGTGATCTACATCCTAACATCCCCTTGAGGTAAAATGATACCAATATTACTTGATCATCTACAACAATGCCTGGTTTGTTAGCTTTTTCTCTGCTGGTTTTCTCTATTGGCTTCTGTTATCTTTGAAAGGAAAACAGAACAAGTCTCTTGCTTCAGCAGACCCCTTATCGCCTCCAGCACATTAAGTTTTTCATTCCAATCACAATAAATTTGTATACACATTTTTATTTTTATTTTTTTTGTGAAAGGAAATTTGTATACACTTCGTAGAGATGAAATCTTTAATTAAAGCTGTAAATCTGTTTTCTTAAATTTTGATAATATTATAACTCCCAATTCAACTGACTTTTTGTATAATGTTGCAAATAACAGTTTGAACATGTGGATGAATGAAAGTTGCATTATTGGTATGGTCCCTTTTATTTTCAATTATTTAGCAGTGAATGAACCAAGCAAACCCAGAAAAGACCAGAACTTCTACAGTCTTCAATCTAAACCAATAACCAGATTTACTAAAGTGATCCAAAAGATTTAAAGAGAAATGAATAATGTCATTCACTATCAGGGAAAAGTTCTTCTCAGATTTTAATGTTCTGAAAAATCGTATCTTTCCTTGGATCAACTTTTTCTCCGATCAATGTATTAAACGTCAAGACTCAAGACCAATATGCATATAGATCTTGCTGTAGTTGATTGATTTGTTGCTACTAACAACCAAAATTGTATCCACTAAATGCTACAAGTAAATTGCTAGAAGCCTAGAACATAACAACAATGAGCAGCCTAATCGTATTAAAAAAAAAAAAAAAAAAAACACACACACACACACACAATGAGAAGCCTAGGATAACTACAAGAGAGATGAAACTAAATGAATCTTATCTGGAGTGTAGGAACTAGTGTTGGCCACCATGTGAGCACAAATGGGTACACCATTTTAGACTACTGAACTGCAAAGAAGTTACACATGACAAAGAAGTTAATTATAATAACAGAATCTCAAGCTTATTTTTTTTAAGCTTAGATGAATTACAATACCTTCTTGCTCAAGCTTAGATGAATTACAGGATGTCCTCATTATTTGTCCTCATTATTTTTTTCATTTTCTTTTCTGTAAAAGGACTATTACTTGGTTATGCAAGATCTAGAAAGTTTCTGGTGTTTGCTAGACTTGAAAACACATCAGATGCTAACAGTTTTTTTTTTTTTCATTCATTGGTTAAAGGAATATATTTTTGGCTAGGTGTGACTTGGCTGTGGTAGCTTGCAGATACCTTGTAGAACACAATGTCTAGGATCACTGATCATTCTGGGTTGCCATAAGCATACGCATTTTGATCACACTATATGTTGCCAACCCAAATGACTCTCAGGCCTCAAAACATGCAACCGCCTATACTCTCACTAAGGCAATAGAAGTTGTGTGAAACACAAAACTCATGATGGTCGGTTATTGTTTATTAGTGACCAAAACTGAAGAAAGACAGTCCCTGGACTACATACATATCCTCCTTAAGGACCTTGGATATAATAAGGTCCTCCTAGTTTAAATGCTAAGCACCAATTCACCAACAAAATTCTCTTTCCTCTATAAGATCTTTTCGATTTTGGGCGGCTATATTATATGCCACTGCTAGTTTAAGGTAGTCTATACTTCTTGTCCTACCAAGGCTAGCATATGAAACTGTCCCATTAAGGATGGGGTTGATCCATTAAGTGCAGCATGTTTTAGCTAATCCCATAAGTTGATAACAATTAACAATGTTAGTGGTTTGTCAAAACTAACAATTAACAATGTTAGTGCAGCATGTTTTAGCTAATCCCATATAGAATCACTCACCCGGCTTCTGAGGACCCCTCTTGGTCCTAATGCTGAGGGGAGGAGCATCCTCGCCTACCACACTGGCTGCTCCTCCAGCGGCACCACCACTGCCACCGCTACCGCCATCGCGGCCGCCGCTCCCCAGGTCAACGCCACCTCCAGTAGCTCCCACACCCGCCGAAGGATCGGTTTTGGCCAGAGACGGGATGGGAACCATCGTCCCCGCCTCTGGCGCCGTCCTGGCCGATTCCGCTGCCACTGGGGCCGTCCTCGCAGATTCTGCCGCCACTGTCGCCGTCGCCTGTGCCGCCGCAGTAGCCATTTGAGCAGCAACTTCCACCGCCTTCCTCTCTCTTCTCGCCTCCATCTCCTTCTTCCTCTTCTAGGCACTAGAACCGGGTGCCATTGATGAATCGAAGGGTTAGGGGTGAATTTAGGGTTTAGGGGTTTGAGAGAGATCAGGGGATTTCGGTGAGAAGGGGTTTGGGTTTCGGGTTGTAAGAGAAGGGGGTTTGGCTTAGCTTGTCCGGCACCCGGAGAAAGAGAATTTGGGGGAAGAAGAAGAAGAATTTGGGATTTGGGGGAAGAATAAGAAGAATTTCGCGCTACTGAGGAAGGAGCAAAGTCCCGGTTCATTTAATCAGATACGAAGCGACGAATATAGCCAAACGTCGTCGCTTCGAATATTAACCGACAAAACATGGCCAAATATCGTCGCTTCACATTTAAGTTTGCGACGAATATCAAACGTCGTCGCTTCTGACAACTGAATCGATGAAGTTGGACCTCCCTACATTACCTAGTGGGTTAAAACTTCGTCGCTTCAGATAATATGAAGTGACGAAGTTTTAACCCACTAGGTAATGTAGGGAGGTCCAACTTCGTCGCTTCAGTTTTCCGAAGCGACGATGTTTGACAAAAATGGTAGCGTCACTTTTTAAAGCGACGAATATTGTGCAATATTCGTCGGTTCAAGTTGACTGAACAGATTAGTTATGTTTATATGCATTTATTTTTATTTAATTAGAATATTGTAAATATTGTTCAAAATTACAACAATAAATATATATCATCATTATCATATTACAACATGTACCATAATTAACTAGTAGTCTTCCTCTTCGTCTCCGCCATCATCGTCTTCATCTTCCTCTTCTTCTTCCTCATCGAATTCATCGCCACTGTCATCTTCCTCACCGTTTGATTCTTCATTCTGTTTGTGTGCTTCTAAATCGAGTTGGAGATTAGATGCATCAATATGGTAAAATTGTATTGAACCTAGTGTGTCCTCTTGGTAAGGCTCTGTGATTTGATTCCCTGTACTTCGGCACTGTATACATTTCGATGCGACATTTCTTGCACCACCTTCCAAGTACCACCCGCCGCAGGATCGTCCAAGTAGAACACTTGTTTAGTCTTCACAGCAAGACAAAATGGTGAACTCTCATAGTAACTAGTGTTAGTATCCACCGATATCAGACCATGATCTACCTTAACGGTGTCAATTTCTTCGTCATCCTGATCGTCAGTGGTGTTGTGCCATATAACTTTGAACAATACGACCGACAAATTGTCTGGATAACATACCTCGACTACATAGTCAAGATGGTCATAGAAGTGTTGAGACAGGTTTCCAAGCTTCGTGCTTAACATCACCCCGCTATTTTGAGTCACGAGCCTTTGATCTCTATCGAATGAGACATACTTGATACCGTTCACGTAGCACGCTTTATAAATCCGAGTGAATTGCGGACCTCGAGCCAATGACCATATTGCCCTGTTAAAATTAGAGTCCTGAGCATCATATATTCTCTTGGCCTGAAAAATAGATTGTGTTAGTTCTATACTATTCAGTTTTCGTACAAATTTTAAGAACCATATATTTAGTTTTCGTACAAATTTTAAGAACCATGGATGGAAACTCCTCCTTCGATGGCGCTGGTGGTAATCGTCACCATATTTCGCCGTGTATAGCTGCAAATGAGCATCCATGTAATATTGAGCTTCTTCTGTATCCGTCAAAATTTGCCAGTGAGCCTCAGCCGTTTGCTCCTTTGTTAACCTGATATTTCCGGTGGTATCCATAATACACGGTTGAACTAACTGAGAAACAGAACTAATATTCCATATTGGGGGATTGCACTACCAGATCGGAGTGAATAGCCGACGAAAAAAATTTCGTTGACTATGCCAAATTTTCGTCGGCTATTCCTTTAGCCGACGAAATTTTCGTCGGCTATAATTCGTCGGAAAAACGCCGTCGGTAATACCAATGGCCGACGAAAATAACGAAATCGTCGGCTATAGTAGAGTATGGCCGACGAATTTACCGACGAAAATTTATTTTGTCGGCCAAACGTGGGCGAAATATCCGACGTATTTCGTCGGGTATTTTCGAGTATGGCCGACGATATCGTAAACTATAGCCGACGAAATTCGTCGGCTATTTTTTCAGAATATATTAATATTTTAAGAGGCATAGCCGACGAAATAATGTGATTTTCGTCGGTAATAAAAGTTATAGCCGACGAAATTTGGTAAAAATCGTCGGCTATAACAGTTATAGCCGTCGAAATAAGGTCAATTTCGTCGGCTATTCTTAAATTTTGGGGAAAAAATAAATAAATTATGCTTTGGTTCAACTGAATATGCAATCTTCCATAGTCATGCCGGAGGAGGATGCCGGAGAAGGAGGGGAAGGAGGAGGAGGAGGCCGGAGAAGGAGGAGGACGGAGGAGGAGGAGGCCGGAGAAGGAGGAGGACGGAGGAGGAGGATGCAGGAGGAGGAGGAGGAGGCCGGAGGAGGAGGAGGACGGAGGAGGAGGAGAAGGACGGAGGAGGAGGGTGCCGGAGGAGGAGGTCGGAGGAGGAGGAGGACGGAGGAGGAGGAGAAGGAGGAGGAGGATGCAGGAGGAGGAGGAGGAGGCCGGAGGAGGAGGAGGATGCCGGAGGAGGAGGACGGAGGAGGAGGGTGCCGGAGGAGGAGGAGGACGCTGGCGCCGATTTGAGGAGGAGGAGGAGGAGTTTTTCCGGAGGAGGAGAGAAAAAAGGCGGGCTGAAAGATTTAAAACAGAGAGTATAGCCGACGATTTAAAAGATTTCGTCGGCTATACTTTGGAAGATCAACAGCCGTTGGATCTGAGCCATCCAACGGCGGACAATAAAAAGGCGCGGATCGCAAGAGTTTAGCAGAAGAAATATAATTTTCGTCGGCTAAACTTAGAGAATAGGCGACGATTTACAATATTTCGTCGGCTATACTTTGGAAGATCAACAGCCGTCGGATCTGAGCCATCCAACGGCGGACAATGAAAAGGCGCGGCTCGCAAGAGTTTAGCCGACGAAATATAATTTTCGTCGGCTAAACTATAGGTCAAACCACTAAGTCAAACCTCTAAACACTTAAAAACGGAAATTAGTCTAGTTAAACGACGGTTTCTGACGCAGTAGAAGTGTGGAAGGGTTGATCAACGTCGAACCCTCAATGAATGGAGAGTACAATCAACGTTGTACTCTAAAGAACAGGTCTGGAATCCACCAGGAATCAAGAAAAAACTCTTAGGGTTTTGATAAAATATGATTAAATACTGAAAAGAAACCCTAGGGCAACTAACAAGGAAACCTAAAAGCCTAAGGAATTAAAACAAAACGAATCCAAAACAAATTAGAAAAATTAAATCTTGAAAACATATGAAACTGCTATTTTGAGGCCTTAAACGAACTCGAAAGCCCGAAAAGGCCCACACATCGTGGCAAAGTGACGAGTTTGGATCCTGGCGTCGTTCCCTTTCCGGAATGGTATCACAATCGTCATTCGGACGCCGGACGCCAAATCTGCAGTAAACCGGGTTTTGACTTGCAACGGTCAATCTGCTCTTCAATGTTTGCTGCCATCCTTCCTACATCAGTTTCTGGCCTCACCTTCAACAGATAATAGTTTCAAATCAATGAGACGCAACTAATCATATAAAATTTTACAAAATTGATTTAACGAACGTCAGGCTACCCATAGGCAAACGAAAGTAAAAAACAGTTAACCGCAACATTCGGCACACAGATTTTGTCGGAATCTTGTCATTTTTCAACCGTAGCCGTATTTCATTATTTCGGTCATATCTTATTTGACGACATATTTGCATTTGAAGAGTGTACGTATAGTAACTATTTGAAACTATACATTCACTTAAACACTTAGTAAACAAGTTAAGGAACATTAGTGTATATGTTCCGATTTTGAATCTAAAAGTTTGGAAAATCTATTCCAACCGTCAGATATCACCGTTAAGATTAAATACATGTATGAAAAAAAATCCAACTACATCTAACAACGTTAAAGGCTCGATCGGGACGGTCAACCGGGTGAGTCAACCCTTTAAACGCTTAGAAATGGTAATTGGCCTGTCTAAATGACGTTTTTTGGCCTGACCTTCAACAGATAATAGTTTTAAATCGATGAGACGCAACTAATCGTATAAAATACCCACAGATTTTTCACTCTTTCTCCCGTTTTTTTTCGTTTTTTTTTTAAATAAGCAGATGCTGTCTAGATCTGAAAATATATAGACTTATAGCCGACGAAAATGCCAATTTCATTGGCTAAACTTTCAAAAGTTTTCGTCGGCTAAAGTTTCCGAGAAAGGCCGACGCAAATTCAAATCGTCGACTAAAATATGAATATAGCCGAGGATTTTTTTTTTCGTCGGCCATTCTAGGGGAATAGCCGACGATTTTTTTTTTTTTAGCGACGAAAAAAAAAATCGTCGGCCATTCTTGGGAATAGCCGACGAAAATTTTATGTCGTCGGCCGTTTTTTTTTATTTCGTCGGGAAAAGCCTTTTTTCTGGTAGTGTTGGGCTCTTCGTGTTCTTCCAATTGCAGATACAACTTACAGTACGTTACCGACTCCTATGATATGTACCTTTCTGCAATACTCCCCTCCGGGTAACGTGTATTACTCATTGACTGTTTATAGTCACCTAATTGCCTGTAAAATGATGAATATGATTACTGCATATATAAGGTCGATACCAATTTAGTTTGGACATTAAGAAACATATTTGATTAGTGCATATACGTTTCCGTCGGATACATCCATGTAAAATGTACTGGCCTTGTAAGCATAACTTGTTCGGGAAGGTGAACCATGAGATGAACCATAGAGGTGAAGAAATGTGGAGGAAAAATCAACTCCAAATTGCAGAGAATGATCACAATCTCATCTTTCATCTGTTGGACATATGTCTTCTTCAACTCCCTAGCACATAATTTTCGAAACCAATTTGACAATACTATCAATGGCTTCACGACGTTATTCGGCAAAAATCCTCGGATAACCACTGGAAGAAGACGTTGAAGCAGGACATGGCAATCATGCGTCTTCAATCCATAGAACTTTTTCTCGGATAGTTTCACCTTATTTCTCAAACTTCCCGCATAGTCAAGTGGATACCTAACACCGCGAAACCATTCGAATACTTCTTCAAGACGATCCTCTTCAACTAAAAAGGGTGCATGAGGAACCTTTCCCGTCCTCTTTTCAGCTTCCGAACACCACTGACTTTTGCATATTCCCCTCTTCTGCAAAGCTTCGCGAGCCCTTGAACCATCCTTGGTCTTCCCTTCAATTGAAAGAATGGTGGCCAGGATATTATCACCCACGTTCTTTTCAATGTGCATGACATCTAAACAGTACCTGTGTAACAACGACGACCAATAGGGAAGCATCCAAAATACGCTCTTGTGGGTCCAACATTTTATGTTGTGTGCCGAGTAAGGGACACGAAAATACGGATGATGGCTAAGAGTGGGGTAACTGTGCAACCTAATTTCCTCAGAAATTTCATCTCCGTTCTTATGAGCTGGCCTTCTTCCTCACTCTGGCTTCCCGTTAAATGTCAAACTGGATCGCATTGATGAATTCTCGTTGAGCCATTTCCGATGCCCTTCATAAACAATTCTCCCACAAATATGCTTTGCCGTCAGCTCATGTAGACAAATTGGACAAGCCTTGTACCCTTTCACCGTTGAGCCCGCAAGCATCCCTAAACCAGGAAAGTTACTTATAGTACACATCACCGCTGCCTTCATCGTGAATACATCATTGTCGACTCTGTCAAAGTATAGACTCCATTTTTCCATAAATCTATGAGCTCGTCGATCAATGGACGAATGAGTACACTAAGGCACTTTTCTGGAGATTTAGGGCCAGGAATCAACAAGGCCAGCATATTATATTCCTTCCTCATACACATATTAGGGGGCAGATTATATGGCATCACAACCACGGACCACGTACTATGCTGGGTTGTCATTGTTCCAAATGGACTGAAACCATCAGTTGCCACTCCAAGCCGCACATTTCTTCCCTTAATGTCGTCGAAACCTGGAAATGTCATGTTAAAATGTTGCCATGATTCTCCATCAGATGGGTGCCGGAGGGTACTTTCATCTTGTTGCCTCTCCTTATGCCATCGCATATGCTTTACTGTGTGTGGGGACATAAATAGGCGTTTCAACCTTGGAGTGATAGGAAAATACCATATTATCTTTTTTGGAAGGTCATCCGTATCTGGCTTATATCTTTGAGCACCACATATTGGACAAGTCCTACGAGTTTTATTTGCAGTCCCCCTGAATAGGTAACAGTTGAATTCACAAACATGAATTTTTTCATATCCAAGGGAAATATCCTTGATGATTTTTTTAATTCTCGAATAACTCACAAGAAAATTATTGACTTTAAAAAACTTATGCTCCCATTTACATAATTTATCAATACTCGTATCCGACCATCCGTTTTCAACTTTAATTTTCATTGCATGTAATGTGGCACTTAATACAGTTTCTTCACTCCCTTCATACAAGGGGGTTTGAGACTCCTTTAGAAGCCTTTCATACTTAGCATAATCATCATCTACCATGTCATTGAACTGAACTTCAGCGTTTTCTTCAACGACATTATGCGGGGCATCTGCATGGTATCCAGGATAGTATGGAAATACATCTTGTATAATCTCCATAGGCGGGATCACTGAAGGACCGGCAACACTGGAAGACTGGACTCTGTCTTGAAGCCACTGTCTCCGTTTACTGATCATTGCCGGTTGACCAGAAACTTCCCCGTGTAGGTGCCAAACTGTGTAAGTCGGATCCAAACCATGGTGGAAGCAGTGATGATAAATCTCTATGAGTTTCTTATAATAAGGACCATTTCTGCAAACTGCGCACGGACAAGGGAGAAATTCGATTCCAGCAGTGCGAGTGGAAATAAAATTGATGAAGTTAACTAAGCTTGTGCTGTAATCAGGGTGTGTAAAGTGAAGATTCATCCAAGATTTTTCGGGGACATCATCTATGTTTCCTGTCATAACATAAACAGACAATATGCATAAGGTTAGCACACAACATTTATGATACAATCACAACCTGTCCCAACACTTCTTCTCCTTATGCCTCCGGGTTGGGTCCTATCCCCTTCAGGCGAACACGACTTTGTTGATCCTTTTGCTATTCATGTGGTTTCAGCTACAATTTTGGGAAATTTCGGCAGCATCTCCCTACAGTTCCTCAAGTGCACAAAAATCTAAACAACCTAATTTGCACTCGAGGAACATTGTAGAGAGACAATCTCGAAACTATATCCCAAAACTTAAACTTAAACCACATGAATAACAAAAGGATCAACAAACTCGTGTTCGCCTAAAGTGTCAAAAAATGAGACAATTCGAGAATCAACAACCCATCTCGATCAACTAGATGCGTTGTTGATTCTCAAACGGGAGTTCTAAGCTGATAAACACCACAATTATATATAATACAAAACAATAAATTTACACACGGCACCACACTCCCTCACTAAGCCACTCGCATATTTCAGAAACCCTAACTACCACAATCCACACACAACACAAACCAATTACATCGTTAACTAATAATTTCAACCTAATCTGCCATAAAATTCACAAAATTTCAATAAATTACACTATTTCAAGCCATTTTAGTTTCACTCAATTTGGATTTAACTAAATTTCACAATTTCACTAAATTACACTAAAATTCAATGTCACTAAAATTTCACAATTTCACAAACTATCCTAAAAAATCTCAATTTCACCAAAATCAACACCAATTCTATCATATATTCAAACACCTAACCCTAAAAACAACAAAAAACACATTATAAACCAAATCCAACTCAAGATATCAAACACTAAATTCAACAAATCAAACCCAAATATGGTGATTACAATGAAGAGGAGAGATTATACTAACCTACAAAGCAATTGGAAGAGAAGACCCAAGAAATTAGACCCCGAAATTGAAGAAATCAGCCGATCTGCCCTTTTTTTCGCAGCTCCAGAACAATTTTTTTCCTCAAACTTCAACTTCTGAAATCTGTTGAAGTCGAGGGCTTTATAACATATTTTTAAACATGAAGCGACGACTATTGCTCAAAACTCGTCGCTTCGTTTCATATGTCAGCGACGAATATTGAAGAAGGTTATTAACTTCGTCGCTTAAATTTTAAGTCAGCGACGAAGATTGAATTTTCGTCGCCACACTTTACAGAACATGATCGGAGGCGACAACATACCTTTATTCGTCGCTTCAATAATTTATGAGCGACGACTATTGATCAATAGTCGTCGCTCTCATTTTTTGAAGCGACGAATCCTATATTGGTCGCTTCGATGTGTTGAGGCGACAAACTTTGGTTTTTCCTTTCCAATCTTCGTCGCCTCAGTCCTTGTTTCCAGTAGTGGCAAACACTTAGCTACAACTAGGTCCCTAACGGGTCTTCTTATAATTCGAGAGAAAAAAAAACCTAGCAAAGCCGCTTCTGTGCTCCTCAACCTAGAACCCTATTTCAAGCATGTATCTCAGCCGCTCGTCGTGTTTGAATTTCTAGGTTTCCCTTCTCTATTTTTGAAATCTCACTTCAATGACAACTCTTGATGCGCTCACTCGCAGTATCGCATGCACAATCCTTGGCAATAACAAGCAAGGATGTCGTGGATCTCTCGCAGTTGCAGGATGACGTCGATGACGACCTATTTGGAGGAAGCAAATCCTTCCTCTTGGCTCGACCGCTTGCGCGCAAACGTATTTGGAAGCTTGACAATACGTGTTAGGTGTAAACTTGGGCACGAGATCTATTCCTATTCTCCTTCACTGCGAAGAAAGATGCCAACGGAGATCTTGTTGGAGGGCCATGGTACTATAGCCGTGCTCCGGTCGTGGCTCCGGTCGTGTTCCAACACTATGACAGAGTAAGTGATATCCATCAAGATCCAATGAATGATCTGTTCTTTTGGGTTTATGTCTCCAATATCCCTCTAAAATTTGAGAAAAGAATAGAATTGGAATGTTTCTTTAGTGGCGGGCTATTATATGGGAATGGACGAGAAGATGTGGAGGGCTGAACATGTGATTAGGGTTAGATTTTCTGATATCCTAGACCGCCATTTCAACTTCAAGAAGATGATCAAGTTCTCAAACATAGTTGAGAAAGAAATGTCATTTTACTATGAGAATTTGAATGTCAGCTGTAAGAAGTGCAATCTCATTTGGCATGACAATGAAATCTGTCATGTTGTTGAAACCACTACTGAGGTAACCCATCCAACTCGAAAACTAAACATGGATTCCTTAAGCTCTAATTTTGCTACAGTGAATTTTCAACCTGGAAAATTCAAATTCATTGTAAATCAAACTCCCCTAATGGTGCGATCTCTTTTTAGTGGTGAAATTAGCAAACCTCTCTTTGAGGAGGGTAGTGGTTGACCAAAATGACCAATCCTGTTAATAAGGCTTTGCTTCAAAACCCACCTTACTTTAGTTCCTGTTGAAGAAGGTGGAGAACCGAAAGAGACCGATCTAGTGGAATTAAACACTGCTAACTCAATCACAATGTGAGACAAAGCTTTCACTCATTCTCTAAAGAAGCTGCAGCGTTCCCTTCCAGACATATATATTAGCCAATATATACTCAAAGTGAGGCACCTTCTACCCGGAGCAATAAGGGCTTGGACAAGATTAAAAATGTGTTTTTTTAGCTTTTGCTACGGGTGAGGAGTTTTATTTTTTATTTTATGTCATAAAATTTATGCTTATCATCAATGCATTGATTATGAAGTTAGATTTTCTATTTTCCTTCCGTATGAGCAGTACTTTCTAATCACGTTGGTGTTGTTTACACCACAAAATTTTGTTCTATTCTTGAAGTGACAGTAATTGGATACGTATGTAATAGTCATCTTGGGATGAGAGTGGTTATGAATGAAATTTCTCTTAAAAAAAAAAAAAAAAAAAAAAAAAAAAAAAAAAAAAACTAGGTCCCTAATAATGAAAATTGAAAAGTACATGGATTTTCTCAAGGCAGTTTGTACCACCTTTATTTCAGTAAAAATTAAATATTCATAAGCACAGACCACAACAAGTGTGGTCAGAGAAAAAAAAAACGTTTATAGTTAAGTATTTCAATAACTTTCTTTGATTGAAGCAATACTACACATTATAATTCACCAATTGACAATATAACAAAAACAACTTTAATCTAATATAACTTGTTCTCTTATATATTTTCATTCAACTAATAGAAGGTACAAGCACTCTAGATTCAGTAAAATGTTAAACTTAATGGTCAAATTCTACCATTACTTATAAAAAGAACGTAAAATACTATAGATTCTAAAATATATTATATATATACTTTTAATATAATCTTGTTCAAGTATGATTAATTCCGTAGCTTCTATGTTGTGTATTGACCTAATTAGACTAGATTACTAATATCTTTAGTTGATAGGAAATCTCTGATTGTTCAGAATACTTAATGTAATGCTTATATAAAGGCCTCCTTATCTATCAATAAAACTATGTTTTGCATATTATTCTTGTCTCCAGAACACGTTATTAGTACGTGGCTCTAGCCTTCGTCTAATAGCCCTAAATAAAAAATCATAACCCTAAAAATCCCAACACCCTGCCCCCTCCGTCGACCGCAGCCCTTCCCTTTGGCCTCCGTTGGTTTTTCTCGGCAGCATCGGTGCTGCCCCAGCCTCCTGCCCGCACCGTGCACCCTGCACTGCACCCGGCAGCGCTCCTCTATCTCGGCCCATATCTTGTGTGCATCCATTTGCATACATCCCCCCATCGATCAAGATTGTTCGAAAGCCAATCAAGTGTCCTTCAAGGTCTTCCTCTCTATTTTGAATAAATCAAGAATAATCGAGAAGAACAAGCTTCCCACAAGAGATCAAGTCTCCTTTGAAGAAGGTCCACTTGAAGAGGTAAAAGAAAATTAAGGGGTAAACGAGACGTTACTGACCACCATTGTACTCGTGACTGTGATGTCACTATGAACCACAACGTCTTTGTAAAAGAAAATTAAAGGGAATATATCGATTATGACTCTTTAGTCACGTTTTACATCGAATTTTGTGACCATAATATATCTTGGCACTGTTCTATATATTAATCAAACTTGTTTAGTATTCTCTTTGACCGATACTAACGTCTTCCAATTTGTGTTTGTAGATGTCTGACACTCATCGTCCAAAATTTGACATCTTAGATATCTAAGACAAGGAATACAAAAGGTGGGTCTAGATGTTGAGAATACCTTTATCGGAAAGAGATTCAAGGCCACTATTATGCCTCCATGTGATGAAAATCAGCAGGCATCTCTTGAACAAAAAGCTCAGGCCTTGATATTTCTCAAGTGCCATATCCATCCAACTCTCAGCATTGATGACTTCCAGCCAAATAAAAGACGTCGAACAAAGGGGGATGAAACTCTAGATTATGACTAAGTCTTTGGCTTGTTAGGCCATATGCTCATGTTCAAGTTTGATTACATTGTTATTTTGGCTTATTTTTAGTCATGTTTTCGAGACTTTGATTTATCAATCGTTTTTCTAGAACATCCTTGATGTACTTTTGAGTTGTCCATTAATAAAATTTCTCTTATTCAATGAATGATATGATAATTTTACATTCCTGATGAAAGCATAAATGGTTCAATGCATCAAATTTTCTGTCACATCCCGGGACCAGCTCCGCCGTAACACGATATTGTCCGCTTTGGGCATTCTCCTCTCTAGCCCTCACGGTTTTGTTTTTGAAAGCTCACGAGCAACTTCCCAGCAGGTCACCCATCCTGAGATTGGTCTGAGTTCAGCAAGCTTAACTTCAGAGTTCTCATCCCCTCCGAAGCCATTGAGCCCCCAAAAGGCCTTGTGTTAGATGGAGGTGGGTATGTACATATAAGATACATTACCCCCTCTCTGTTGGCCGATGTGGGATATTACAATCTACCCCCCTTAGGGGCCCGCCGCCCTCGTCGGCACACTCGCACCACACGGCAGAGTGGCTTTGATACCAAATGTAACAGTCCAGCCCATACACTTAGGATATTGTCCGCTTTGGGCCCTGCCCTCAAGGTTTTGTCTTTGGGAGCTCCAGAGTAATTTCTCAATAGGTCACCCATCTTGGGATTGTTCTGGACTCAGCAAGCTTAACTTCGGAGTTTCCATCCCCTCCTAAGCCATTGAGCTCATAAAGACAAAACCGTGCGGACCTGTGGGGTGCCCGAGTGGCATGTGGACCCAGAGCGGACAATATCTAGCTGTGAGTGGGCGGGTGCTCGGAGGGCACTGGCAGCTACTCGAGAAGGACGCGTTTTCGGGGCTCAATGACTTCGGAGGGAATGGGAACTCCGAAATTAAGCTTGTTGAGTTCAGAGCAATACCAAGATGGGTGACCTACTGGGAAATTGCTCTGGAGCTCCCAAAGACAAAACCGTGAGGGTGGGGCCCAAAGCGGACAATATCCTAAGTGTATGGGCTGGGCTGTTACAATTGGTATCACAATCACTCTGTTGTGTGGTGCGAGTGTGCCGACGAGGGCGTCAGGCCCCTAAGAGGGGTGGATTCACTACTAGAAAAAAGGCTTTTCCCGACGAAATTAAAAAAACCTGCCGACGAATTAAAATTTTCGTCGGTAATTCCAACGAATAGCCGACGATTTTATTTTTCGTCGGTGGAAAAACAAAATCGTCGGCCATAGTTTAACCATAGCCGACGATACTGTTTTTTCGTTGGTATAAACAAAAATCGTCGGCTATATTCATATTTCAGTCGACGATTTGGATTTTCGTCGGCCTTTCTCTGAAACATTAGCCGACGAAAACTTTTGAAATTTTGGCCGACGAAATTGACATTTTCGTCGGCTATAAGTCTATATATTTTCAGATCTAGACAGCAGCTGCTCATTTAAAAAAAACAAAAAAAAAACGGGAGAAAGAGTGAAAAATCTGTGGGTATTGTTGAAATCCGTCCTCTCTTACATTGTGGAGCTATATATAGGTACGTATATGTGTATATATGTTGATTTTGAGTTTTAGTTGAGTTGATTTTGAGTTTTAGTTGAGTTGATTTAGTAAGTGATTTTTTGTTTTGTTATTGTTTTAGTCTTAGAATGTATGTATATATGTTGATTTTGAGTTGTAGTTGAGTTGATTTTAAGTTAGAGTTTAATTATGTATTTTAATTTGATGTTATTTTAATTAGTGTTAAAATATATGTATATATATATATCTCTGTGTGTGTGTGTGTGTGCATGTGTGTGTGGAGTTTAATTATATATATATATATATATATATATATATGTTAATTAATGGTTGTAGATAGTGTAATTAACTTAAATAATGGTTGATATATAGTGTAACTTAAATAATGGTTGTTAATGGTATATATATATATATATATATATATATATGAGTTGATGTTGATAAAAATATATATTGTAATGTAATTAATTATTAAGGATTTATATATATATATATGTGTGTTAATTAATTTCTTATTAATTAAAGTTATATATATATATATATATATATATATATATATTATTTTCAGGCTATATATGGATCCGGATAAGAGTTGGATTTCGCTTCCAAGGCATGACCGACGATACACTACAGGAGTTGTGAATTTTTTACAGTTCGTCGAGGAAAATGCAAACGGGAATGAATATCATTATTGCCCGTGCAATAAATGTAGGTGTCGCAGTGATATGTGTCGATTTCCGATTAGGACAGTATGGGAGCACCTAAAAAGTAAAAGGTTTTGGCCGAAATACACACGTTGGATATATCACGGTGAGCCATCATTAGATGGATCGCATGATCATGGGCAGTTTTTTTAGGCGGGCAGTAGTAGTACATCCAACGATCCAACAATGACATTCGTCAACGAGGTGTTTCCTTTTGAAAGCGGTGTTCGTGGGGAACAATATATGCATGACTCGGTGCAGCCCTTCCCACAAGTTGTCAACACTACTGCCTTTGACAAGTACAACAAACTGATTGCATTGCAACAGACCCCTGTGTCTTCAAGCTCTGAGAAGACAGTTCTTGAAAGTGTGATGGAGGTAATGAGGATTAAAATCGAGACAAAATCGACTATCAGGCAAGTGGATGAATATCTACAGTACACTTCTTCGTTGTTGGAGGAGGGTCATCGTAATCCTACCAATCACCGTAAGGTCCGAAGTATCCTCAAAGATCTAGGGCTTTCCTACATTAAGATCCATTCATGCGCATTTGACTGCGTTCTCTTCTGGGGTAAAGATGAAAAGGGAATGACCTTGCTAGCCTTGACGCATGTTCGATATGTCATTCTGACCGATATAAGTTGACGGGAGCAGGCAATAGGAAACCTGTGAAAGTGCTTCGGTATTTTCCGTTGAGAGATAGGCTTGAGCGGTTGTGCATGTCAGAAACCACCACAAAAGCTATGAGATGGCACGGTGAGCGGGACTTGGGAGACGCAGATATCATGACACACATCTCTGACGGAGTGGCTTGGAAGCATATAAACAATGAGTTTCCTCATTTTGCGTCAGATGTCAGAAACGTCAGGCTCGGGCTCTCAACCGACGGGTTCAACCCTTTCGGCACCATGAGTCTTTCATACAGTATATGGCCGGTGATTTTGGTACCTTACAACCTTCCTCCGTGAATGTGCATGAAGAAGGAATAAAATATGTTAACGTTGTTGATTCCGGGGCCTGGTTACCCAGGGAAATGTCTCGATGTGTATATGAGACCATTGATTGAAGAGCTTAAGGTATTGTGGGACGTTGGTCATCCCACTTTTGACAAGTACAAGGAGGAGACGTTTCAGATGCATGCCATGGTTATTGGTACCATCAGTGATTTTCCTGCTTATGGGATGTTGTCGGGCAGCGTTGTTAGGGGATACAAGGCTTGTCCAGAGTGCCTCAGCGATTATGGGAGCACCCCTCATTGCAACAAGATATGCAGAATGGGTCATCGTGTGTTCCTTCCGACTGATCACCACTGGCGTTACGAGTCCGCCGCATTTGATGGAACTGAAGAACACGGTGGTCCTCCCAGAAGATGGACGGGAAGAAAAATTTTAGCAGTGCTTAATGCATCCCGATATTGTAGCGGAAATACCTGAAAGACCTGAGGAGTACAAATTTTGGACACATAAGAGCATATTGTGGGAACTCTCGTACTTGTGTGAGTTGTTGATCCGTCACTTCCTAGACGTTATGCACATAGAAAAAAATGTTTCTGAAAGTGTGGTGGGCACAACGCTGAACTTGGAGGGGAAGACGAAAGACGGTCCTAAGGCTCGCACTGATCTGCAAAACATGAATATCAGAAAACAACTATGGTTGAAACAAGGGAAGAGAAAAATACCTCAAGCTCCTTACACCGTCAAGCCTGAGCATAAATCATAAATTTTCCATTGGATAAATCGGGCCAAGTATCCTTCAGGCTTTGCTGGAAATATAGCCAAGTGTGTGAACAGACAATTCAACAATCTTTACGGGTTGAAAAGTCATGACAATCATATCCTGCTACAACGTCTCTTCCCTGTTTTCATTCGACCGTTCCTTCCCCGTCACGTTGTGGAGCCGTTAGTAGCGTTGGCAAGATTTTTCCAGAAGGTATGCACACGGGAAGTGAGAAAATCTTACCTCCGGGAAATGCAACAAGACATCGTTCATATCATGTGTAAATTTGAGATGATATTTCCTCCAAATTTTTTCGACATCATGCCTCACCTCATGATCCATCTTCCTCGGCAGTTGTTGCTTACCGGTCCTGTGCACTTCACTTGGATGTATCCGATTGAAAGGTACGCATTTTACACCTTATGTTAATTTCCTCATCAATATATGTGATTTAGTATTAATGTATTATCATAACACTTTAAAAACTTGATTTATAAGCAACTTGGACAATACGGTGATTTTGTCCAAAACAGATCCGCACCTGAAGGATATATAGCTGAAGCATATATTGTGCACGAATGCGTCACCTACATGAAGCTGTATTTAGGAGCGTTACAGGAAAGCATACCGGAAGATGTACCTTCACAGTTCAATCTTTCCATACTCTCCGACGATGTTGTACTCGGTGGAAAAATGCCAGTTTCCTACAAGTTGAAAGATTATGAGGTAGCCATTGCACATTGGTGGGTACTAATTAACTATTTAGAAGTTTAGTTTTGGAAGAACATGCATCTAAACTGTGAACAAGTAGGAGGTGATCTCGATTACCACAACCGGACATTCGCAGAGTATTTCGGCCCCTGGGTACGTAACTTTAACATTATTCTATACGTATTTATATATTATTGTGTATAATTATTCATATTTATAGTTGATTCTGATGGTTGCAGATGGACCTTATTAAAAATGATAATCACCCAAATTGGTCGCACGAACTCAGACTTCTAGCGATGAAGCCGGTCTATTCAAAAGTTTATGCGATGTGCAAGGTGAATGGTGTGTTATTTCGATGTGAAGAGAGAGACATCAGACTGAAAACACAAAATTCAGGGGTTATGGCACATGGTGGGGATGATAGAGTTGACTATTACGGTGTTCTCCATTCAATTGTGGAACTGCATTATGGGGAAGGCATGAAAGTGCACCTTTTCAAGTGTAGATGGTTTGACACACGGCCGCAGAGCATGAAAACCGATCAATACGGCATAACTTCTGTGAACACTAGTACATCATGGTATGATGATGACCCGTTCGTTTTAGCCACATGGGTGAAACTAGTGTTTTATCTTGATGATCTCGCCAAGGGTGACCCGTGGAAATTAGTCAACACTATCTACTATCGCAACATTTACCGGGCGTCTACACTTGGAGTGGTTGAAGAGAACGAGGAAGGTGGCACCGCGTATCAAGAGCCCAACTCAAACGGTATTCCTGACTTCTCTTTTATTCGCCTAGACACGCCGGTGCGAATTCGACGTGAAGAGCCACTGCTTGTTGATGTTGATCCAAATGAAGAAACTAACGAGGACTCTAGTGGTGAGGAAAGACATAGATTACCCCTATCGAGCAATTCATAAACCGAAGAAAATTCATCCGATGATTCCGATTACAATCCGACGGATTAAGTAATTTAGATGATGTAATCCTTTCATTTGTAATCCACTAATTTCTAATGAACGGGCGTGGGGATGAGCCAAGGTTTGGTCGACGAAATGTATTTTCGTCGGTGATAATGGCCGACGATTTCGTTATTGTCGTCGGCTTTGGGTATTACCGACGCCGTTTTATCGATGAATAATAGCCGACGAAATTTTCGTCGGTAGAAGGAATACTTGACGAAAATTTTGAATAGTAGACGAAATTTTTTTCGTCGGCTATTCTGTCCAATCTGGTAGTGATTGTAATATCCCACATCGGCCAACGGAGAGGGGGTAATGTGTCTTATATGTACATGCCCACCTCCATCTAACACGAGGCCTTTTGGGGGCTCAATGGCTTCAGATGGGATGGGAACTCCGAAGTTAAGCTCGTTGAGCTCAAAGCAATCCCAGGTTGGGTGACCTACTGGGAAGTTGCAGTGAGCTCCCAAAGACAAAACCGTGAGGGCGGGGCCCAAAGCGGACAATATCCTAAGTGTATGGGGTGGGCTGTTACATTTTCTATAGCATAATTACTTTGAGTTCACCACGAAATTAGTGATGTTAACTCATATCCGAAACAAAATCACAAAAACAAAACGAGGATATCACGTGAATCAAGTAACAAAATGAGGATGCTAAGTCGCGGTGTCGGTACGGCTTCGGCACCACCTCCGCCTATCCGAATACACCGAATGACGTGTTGGTAGGATTTGCTGATGCATGATACTTGTCAGATCCACATAAAGCACATTTTCAAACTGGTTATATTTTTACCATGGAGAATACGACGATATCCTGGAGATCAACCAAGCAAACCATTGTTGCTACTTCCTTGAATCATGCTGAGATTATTGCACTATATGAAGCAGTCAAAGATTGTGTTTGGCTTCGCTCAGTTATATCTCACATTCGAGAGTCTAGTGAACTTGAGTCTACTACGATGGGAAGAACTTGCATTTATGAGATAATGTCGCATGCATGGAGCAAATAAAGTTGGGATATATCAAAGGTGACAATACTAAATATATTTTGCCTTAGTTCTTATACAATCAGCAGCAGCAAGAGACTTTGAATATCCAAGTAAACCAAGTCAGTTCAGAGAATAATATGGCTGATCTATTCACTAAGTTTCTACCCAAATCTACATTTGTGAAGCATGTGAAGCGCATTGGTATGTTTCGCTTATCGGAACTCGATGATTGATTTAATCGTCAGGAGGAATTCTCATGTAGACATCAGGAGGAGTCTATTTTCACATGTCTTACGCATTTGTAATTGGTGCGTTCTGCTCTTTTTTCTTGGACCATGCTTTTATTTTTACCCAAGAGGCTTTTGTTTTGCTGGCAAAGTTTTAGCGAGGCAACAGTTTATGCACCATTAAGTACGTGACACAAGGGGGAGTGTTTAAGGAAGGTTAATTCCGTAACTTCCATGTTGTGTCTTGACCTAATTAGACTAGATTACTAATATTTTTAATAAATAGGAAATCCCTAATTGTTCGGGAAACTTGATGTAATGTCTATATAAAGGTCTTCTTATCTATGAATAAAACTACTCTTTGCATATTATTTTTTTCTCCTAGAACAAATCTATCATTTCTACGTGTATACACAGACACAATGTGTTTGCCAATATCTAAATTACTAAGAAAAAGGGAAGATTCATGCATTCATAAGATGCCTTTTGATATATTAATTTAGATCTATTTTTCAAATATATGTTTATCAATAAGAAATGAATATCTTCGTTTATTTAATTAGAGCTTCCAAATAGTTGAAGTTGTATCTGCATGTATTCTTGGTTGTTAAATATTTTTTTTTTTATTATTATTAAATATACCATTAAAATGTTACAAAAAATCTGGCATGAGTTAAACTCACAACCTCCCAGTTATAAAGGGTAGCCTATGCGACTAGACCAAATCATGTTGGACTGGCTGTTAAGTATTTTGATGGGTACAATTATAATATAACATAGATTATTAATAAAATTATCATAGCTATATTTTCTTATAAATTATATGATCTCATTCACGAAATGAGTGGACTTTCTTATATCATTGTTTTGACCACTATTATGACATATTCATCTGTTGTTAAGTATTTTGTTGGATGTTTTCACTATCAGATCAAGTGACATATTCATCTGTTGTTTGTACATACAAAGATACAATTCTATCAATAGAACACTTAAATAGTGTTGCAAGTCTCTAAAACATAAATCGAAAATCAAATCTACATTTTAGAAATCCGATAAATAATATGTTTAACATAGATTTTCATGTAATGCACATTGGAAATTTTTTACAGAGGAGAAAACTTTTTTCAAACTCAAAATTTAAATATTCATCTAGCTAGGAGTACTAGACAATTCAAATAACCGAGCAATAGCCTTAGCATACAAAAAACAAAATCTTTTAACAAGTGACGGAAAACAATTTTAGAAAACATGAATAAGATTTGAAAATAAAAACTTAAATTTCATAGGAATACAATATCGAGATCTCTACATCCAGCTTGATCTGCTCCAATCATGGTACCAGTGACCATGCCAGTATGGATCTACATTGTTGTAGGGGTGTGATTTTGTCCTAGCTGCTCAATAAAGACTTCACCTTACTAGGTTTGAAAACCGATACGTAAAATACATCTAGGTACCTAATGTGACAATAGCTACTCATTTCAAAAAAATGTGAAACAGGTACATTCATTTCATCTAAAAAACAACAAACTAAAAATATTTTTCAAATTAAAACCAATGCAGGAAATTCAAATTGAATATATACATAAAATTCGATGGCCAGTCTCATAGACCAAATATATGGGCTAACCTCAAATAAAGTCACAACTAGGTAAATGTAGGCAGAGTGCTCAGTTACGCCATATATCATCCTATTACTACTACACCGGCAGCCAAAGAGACCACCGCCAGACCACCCTCCGGTGGACTGCCGCGCTCCTCCATCATGTTCTTGATCAAACTAAAGCAGCCAAAGTCACCATAGTAGCAAATTGATGCCGACAACCAAACCAGAACCCTCAAACTGCGGTGCTGCCTTGTACGATGGAACACTCTTCACCGTTGGAAACAACACGGCCAGCCACGTACTCTATCGGACGAAAGGAATGCTGCCGCCTACTTTGTTGGAGATCTGGGAGATCCCACATCAGAAAAGTGACAAATAAAATACTTCTTATAAGTCTGTGGATAATACCAAATTGTACGAAGCCCTTTTGTGATTAAAACACAACACTTTTAAGGTGGTTAAGTTTAGACAATGTCAATACAGTTGATCAACGGGCCATGTTTGTCATCGTTTAACATGGTATCAGAGCGGGTCCCTCTCCAGCTGTGTTTCTAATTTGTCATGGGCCCCAAGTATGAGTTTCAATTTGTCATGGGCCCGAGTTGGATTTCATTTAGTTACCATCGGAAATAATTTGGTTCTTTCAGTTCTGATTGGATTTGTCACCAAGTGTCCGTTAGAGGCCGACCTTAGTTTGTTTGGTTTGTTAATTTGTTTCACGTGCAAACCTAAAATTAGGTTGCATTTGAGGGGCCTTGTTGAAGAGCAGATATCCCACATAAAAAAAGTGATAAATAAAATATATCTTATAAATGGGTAGATAATATCAAATTGTACCGAGGCCTTTAGTGATTAAAACCCAAGACTTTTGAGGTGGTTAAGTTTGGACAATATCTGTACAGTTGATACATATACCACGCTTGTCACCGTTTAACCTACGCAACCTAAGTTTCAATATTATCTATAGACATGCCAAAATATGTAGTATATAGTACTAATTGAGGGTATTATATTTGAAGGGGCTTATTGAAGAGCAGATATCCCACGTCAGAAAAGTGATAAATAAAATATATCTTATAAGTGAGTAGATAATACCAAATTGTACCGAGACCTTTAGTGATTAAAACCCAATACCTTTGAGGTAGTTAAGTTGGGACAATATCGATACAGTTGATCCATATATCACGCTTGTCACCGTTTAACCTACACAACCTAAGTTTCAATATCATCTATAGACATGCCAAAATATGTAGTATATAGTACTGATTGTAGTAGAAAGAAAGTGATCGATCATTCATTAGACATCAAAGACGCTGGGCAAGGCGGTCAGTATTTTTTTTTTTCATTCATATATTCGGGGTGAGTATAAATATAGTGGACAAACTAATACAAAAATATTGATAAAATAGAAACAAATGGTTAGGTGAACAAAAATTTGAAGATTAGAAACAAAATTACATTTTTGACTTTCCCATTAGAGGAAGCAAAATCTATCTATCCCACGATAGGATTGTGATGATCACAAATAAACTAATGATTCTCATAGCTTATTCAACGAAAATTAACATATTATATATAGAATTAGTTAACATAAATAATTGATATATAAGGAGCAAATTCCGATTTTTTAATCAGTGATATACAGAGCCGCCTAATCCATAATCCATCAACGTCAAGTACGTATGAAAATGTGAACAATAAAACTTGAAACCCAGTCAAGGCAGTTTTGTCATTTCAGTTTAAGCTGAGAGGGGAGGCTCGGTCCGCTCTCAGCTCATAAGGAAGCCAGAAGCAATTTTCCAAATTAAAAACTCGGAATCTCTCTGCAGGTCTTCTGTGCTTTTTCTCAAGAGAGAGAAATGGATATTTTCAAGAACCGCTTTATATGAATATTTGGTTTACAGCAGGAAACAAAGTCGTCTACTCCATAAAGAGAGAGAAGAGAGAAGAAGAAGAAGAAGACAGAGAGAGAGAGAGAGAGAGAGAGAGAGAGAGCAAACCAAAGCTTTGTCTCTTTTTGTTTATATTGAATTCTTCTCGTTTGGTCTCACTCTCCTCCCTCTTTAATTCTCAACACTACAGCTAGCAAAGCCTCTCCTCTCCTGAGCAACACATCACCGACCCTTCTTGCCCTCTCTGTGGATTTATATGAGAGCTATGGTGCCGGTGGAGAGTAACAGAAAGCGGTTTCACCATTAATGGGGTTTTCGAGAGCTTTTGAGGAAGCAGAAGAAAGAGCAGGAGAGCAACATCGACTGGAAAGAAAGCTTGCTAGTTTCATGGCTTCCGGTCTTCAAGGAAATCACCTGGACCCGCAACAACAGCAACCACCACAACAACAACAGCAAGAGCATCATCATCATAATCATCATCAAATACCAAACCACCACCATCAGCAGCAGCAACAACAGCATCATCATGAAATTCAATATGGAATGATGCAGTCATCATCGTCCAACATCCCATCTGGGAACTTCATGTAAGTTCATCATCATTACCTTAGCGTCTTAATTGTTTTCTTATTTGTTTATTCTATACTAGCTAACCCATATGAGGTTTTATGTATATATATTAGAGGAAGCAGCAAAGACAGTGGAGCATATGATCTGGGCGAGCTAGATCAAGCCCTTTTCCTCTACCTTGATGGCCAGCAAGATCATCATCATCATCATCATCAAACTTCTCATCACGTTCAAGACCAGCGACGTAAGCGGCTTTGTCGTTTCAGTTTTTCACAGAGAATCACAAGGCTGGCTAGGGGAATATATTTTTACCTTTTGCCTGATCAGATCAAATCACAAGAAATTTGGTTTTGGCCGGAGGTCACAGGAAAAGCCTGTTCAACAAAACTGTTTTTCCATCTGTCCTCAGTACTTTTTCTTTGACCGGATCCTATAGCAGAAAAAAAGTACCATTCACAAGGAAATTCTCAATTTTCAAAGAAATGGCTTCCGTCTCTCGTTTTCAGATTTAACTATTTCTTTGATTCTTTCTCTTACTTCTTTTTTCCTTTTCAATTCTTGTTGTTTGGAGCTTGGAAGGTGACATATATATTTTCTGTAACAAACCAAAACCCATTATGAATTTCTTGCAAATCCTACATGTACTGAAAAATGCTAGTACCATTATTCTGCATTTTTCTGGGGTATGGGTGTTTTGTTTTTCTCAATTTGATTCTCATACTTCTCTAGCTTGCCATCTTCTCTCTTTTCCTCTCTCCCTGTCTTGGACCACCCTTTATCTCTCTATATCTCTCACAGTACATACACATGCATATATAGAGCCTGGAAATAATGCTTAATTTGTGTGAGTATGTGTACTGCAGATCAAACTAGCTCAGGAATGAGGCCTCCAACTTTGAACATCTTCCCATCTCAGCCTATGCACGTAGAGCCATCATCAACCAAAGTATGCTTAAAAATCTCACTCTAACCGTTAAATTTGATTTAGTATATCACAATTTAATATACTTCTCTAATTTCTTGCTTGGTCGGTTAAGATCATTATTTTAATTTTCATCCTCTCGTAAACTAATGGGTTTGTTCTGGGGTTGGTATACACAATAGGGTGTTAGTACTGCTGGAATAGTTTCTTCTGCAACTAGTGGTTCAAAGAGACCATCAGAGCCGTCCATGGAGTTGGCCAACCCACGCAAAATTGATGCTGCTACTCCATCTGGAGCTCCTGAACCTGCCAAGACTATCAAGGTATACATATATACTAATTGTGGTATTTAATTAATTAATTGAAACTGAGGTTCTCTCATTCTGAACCATGTAGTGATTGATTAATGTATAATTAATATGATTTCGTGTTTACTTTGAATGTTATGACAGCGTGAGGGTAACCGCAAGGGACCAACTACATCAAGCTCAGAGCAAGAAGGACCAAAAACACCAGACCCTAAGGTGACTAGCTAATTAACTTCATCTCTTCATCACCTTAGATCGAAACCAGTTCGTCACTTCTAGTTTCTTCTTTACCTGTATCGATGATTTTTTCGACTTCTGCTGTGTTTATTATCAAGCAGACACTAAGAAGGCTTGCTCAGAATAGAGAGGCGGCAAGGAAAAGCAGGCTCAGAAAAAAGGTCAGTCCCTCCCACAAAGACCTTAATTATCCTTTTTTTTTCTTTTTCTTTCATTCTCCCCGTTAAGTGTCTTACTTTCTTCTGTTTTTCGATTCCAGGCATATGTTCAGCAGTTAGAGTCGAGTAGGATCAAGCTCACACAGCTGGAACAAGAGCTGCAAAGAGCTAGAACCCAGGTGATATCAATATCCATCGATTAAATTAATAACTAGGACATAATTTGCATGGTTGATCTAAATATGTGTTTCATAAATATGTTCCTAATTAAGACTAGGGTTTATTCTTATATTTTTAGGGCATGTTCTTTGGAGGTGGTCTTGTAGGAGCAGAACAAGGAGTTCCAGTTGGTATGAACAACATTAGCTCAGGTAATAACTATTGTTTATTTTAAATTCCATTGAGGTTTCTTTTCGCCATTTCTATAATCTTGAAGGCCCACCTGATGATACCCATTTTTCATTTATCAAGACGCTGCTGTTTTCGACATGGAATATGCTCGCTGGCTCGAGGAGCACCACCGCCTGATGTGTGAGCTCCGAGCAGCTGTGCAGGAGCATTTGCCCGAGAATGAGCTAAGGCTTTTTGTGGACAACTGTTTGGCACACTATGATGAGGTGATGAACCTCAAGAGCATGGTGGCCAAAACCGATGTGTTTCACATTGTTTCAGGCATGTGGAAGACTCCCGCTGAAAGATGCTTCATGTGGATGGGTGGATTCCGGCCCTCTGAGGTCATTAAGGTAATTCCATATATGCTTATGCTTGGTTAACCCTAGTTTAGCAAGCTGCTTACTCATCCCAAGTGCCTGCAACAAAAAATATGTGGCAATCAAATTGAGAATATAGGACATTACCAGAATTTATGATAAATAATTAGGTCATATATAAATTTATTGTATTTGTCTGTTATATATAAATTATAACCGTTTTAGTGTGATAAGCCTGCGTGTGGGCTTCAATGTCATGTGGTAATCGATCCACTTGCATGTAATATAGCGACGAGTTCTACGTTTTAATCAATTCCAACTTTGAACACTTCATCCTATGAGCGTAGAAAAAAATTGAATTTAAAGGGCGGAAATATTAAAGTTCATAACCCAATAAAAAAAAATTATATTAATTATCGGTCTGTTAAAGGAAAAATAAAGGTTACCGATCATTTATTTACTAGCTAGCTTATGGTTGATGGTGTCATATTTATAATGTGAAACTAATAAGAGTAAAAAAAAATATATGTCTTGAAAATGAAATAATGACCATGGGTACTTTAAGTACTTGTGGGTGGGAGTGGCAAAGAATATGTATTGATTTCAAATATCATGATAGCGAATATCATAAATGACGAAAGCTATCGTGAAGTATTTCTACTATGAGGTCGAGTTAGGTCTCATTTCCCCTAAAGTACTTATGTCTCTTACTCCAAATAATTGTCGATCAATCTCTTAAGAGACTGAGAAATAAAGCCAAAGAAAGAGTTGTTACTGGGTTGTCTTTCCTCTATTCTTTCTTTCTTTGATACATTTATACAGAAACTGTCTTGTTTATCTTCATATATAGTTGGTTTCTAGCAATTACGTTAATTACTAAACTTAAACTTATTATAGCCAACAAAGTCAGGTATTAACGTACTGTACTTATAGGTCATCAATTTACAGCTCTATCTGTTATTAAAAGTGTGGAGCTTTTCTTGATAGATTATTGTGACCCAAATCGAGCCACTGACGGAGCAGCAACTAATGGCTATTTGTTCGTTACAACAATCCACAAGTGAAGCTGAAGACGCTCTCACCCAAGGGCTTGAAGCTCTGAACCAGTCTCTCTCGGACACCATAGCCTCCGACTCACTGAGCATGCCTCCCAACATGGCTAACTACATGGGTCAGATGGCTTTAGCCATGAACAAGCTCTCTACCCTCGAAGGGTTCGTCAGACAGGTACATATTCCATCGCTCACTCTTTGCAGTAGTTGCTATCCCACACTCTCCGATCATCGTTTTAGATTATGCCGGAGAAGAGTTGAGAACGAAAATAACAGTACTACGTATTAGATAATTGCATGGTGGTCCATTGTGGGGGGTGGGGGGCCAGTTAGGAGAGGAATAATATCTGGGTGAGTTTGGGTTGGGAAATACCTACTCCAAAACCACGAACCACTCCATGTCTCACTCTCTTTGATCATGAGGAGGATGAGGTGGGATGGTAGGTACATGGGAATCTATTTTATCTGCATGACTTGGTCTTTCTCTCACGAAAGAAAGAAAGGTTGTCGCTGTATGCATTATTTCCATGAAAACGACTCTGCGCATTCAGTTCGTTCAGTCCCTTCCTTCTACGTTTCCGTAAGTTTCCCAATCAAATACAGCCCATGCCCATTAAAATCAAAAGTTAGAAACAAATTTAATGCTCACGAACATCTTATAGATCATGTATTTGCTTAGTACGTCATGATATCAAGCTAGAAATCTAGCTATGTTACATGCATGTTCAAACCAATATCGATCTCTTGAGCAATGGTTTAAACCAATTGATAATGTTAACATCCATCTATATATTTCCATATACTTGCATATATGCATAGTGGTATTCTAATTATTAGAAGTATATACTTTATATAATCACCTTCTAAAAGATATTTATGAAAATACCCTAAAACGAAAACCCTTTTCATCATCATATATGACTGCCTATTAATTAAAGACTTAAACATTGCAGATAATTAACAGTTAATATATCCATCATGAGCTAGTTTGATACAGCTAAATGACTTAATAATCTCCCATGTAATTGATCGTTGTGGATATAAATGTATATAATGACTTGCATGCACTCCATGCTTTAGAATTAGGGTTTGCGTCTGTACTGTTTTCCACTTTGCAAACTCCTACTACATGTTCTTCTGGGCAAGTGTGGAAGGGGCCAAACTGGGAATCCAAGGATAACAGAAAAATCAGTACGTAACCCGAGTTTCCTTCTCCGGCCACCTTTGATTTGATAGACGAAAACCCTCTAACCTAGACACGTGCATGGCAGAAATCCATCTTGCTAGTGTCCACCTATATACGTCGATCTACATCGATCGTAGAGATACCATAGACAGTAGACCCATACCTGGAGATGAGGTCATGCTCGTAACCGTTTGACTTAGAACCACCACGTAGCCCCTTGAACCATAACTCTCATTTGACTCACTCGTCCAAGACAAACAAGGCTTCAGCCGAAACCCTAGTCTTCTTCCAAATCCAAAACCCTCCTGATCTTCCTCACTGTCATTGCTGTTATATAAATATTTTAGGAAATTAAGATTGGTAGCTACGTACGAAAAGGTGGGGTCTGCATATTGAAATGGTCGAGAAGTCTATGTCATTGACAGATTATATATGTATCCTAAAATTACTCGAGGAAGATGGCTTCATAGTCTCTTGCATGTATTTGTTTTCTTTTCTTCACCTTATATAGTCAATATATTCTGTGCAAAATGGTCAGTAACTCTACCCCACGATTCATAATTACCAAGAAATTTGGTTAACCAATTTCATTATCAGTCTCTTATTCTATACAACGAAGTCAAACTTCTGCGTATTGTAAACCAGTGAAAATACTAGGGTGAGTGTTAAATCTGTTTTATAACTATGATGTAAATAGTTAAATTAACGAAAACTTACGTTATGTGTGCTGCAGGCTGATAATCTGAGGCTGCAGACGATTCACCGGCTGCAAACTCTTCTGACCACCCGCCAATCGGCTCGGTGTTTGCTGGCAATCGCTGAGTACTTCCATCGTCTCCGAGCTCTCAGCTCTCTCTGGATGGGCCGTCCTAGACAAGATCACCAAGGATAAGACATATATATGCAGCTATAGCTGAGCTACGCAATGTTCATGATCCGCATCGATCGATAGCTAGCTGCAGTTAATTAATGTAATATTAACTAGTCTAGTAATTTAGAACCAAGAAAAATGTCATCGTAATTTTATATATGTGTTTGCCTTTACATTAATTTCCTAGAGATCAGATGTATACATATAGCTAGCTAGACAATTAAACAGTAGATTTAAATTTCAATCTCGCACCTTGTAGAATAAATTTGTCTTGTTTCCTTGGTTCTCGATCTCGTTGGGTAGCGAGATCGATATGATATTGCCGACTATTCTGACCAAGCTAGAAAAGACCAAACTGATGATGAAGAAGAAAACTAGCTTAGTCTGCAACAATATTGACGACTACTGAAAAGAAGAATGGAAGGTCTTATATTACTTCCTTGGTTCTGATGATCGTGTTTTACTTAGGTAGAATAAGACATGACAGAGAGAAATTGACCGTTGAAGTTGAAATTGAAACATGCTAGCTTGTCGAATTGGTGTTGCAGCATACATGAATGCCTAAAATATGAATTCATAGTTTGACGCTTGTTCTCTCTTTGCTGTTGTAGATTTTAGATCTAATTAACCACTACAAGGAAATTTGCAATCAAGAAGTTCTGGGCAACCAAATTATACAACTTAATAGGGCACGAGACACTCTGCTCCGCCAGACCGCCACTGTCTTTACACTAAAATTTGTACTTCTAGTTTAATGAATTTTCATTTTTACGAGATAAAGTTTGGGCCTTAATTTTTTATTTTTTTTTAGTAAATAGCTGGTGCGGCTGCCCTTAAATTTTCATTAATGAAACTGTTGAATATAGAAAGGACATGAAGTCTAAAACCCTGATTACAATTAGCATTTAGAAGAAGTCCTAAAATAATACCAAAACTATCTACAAAGTACATATATTTTAACAAGCACCAACTAACAAATAGTATTGCGGCAAAGAGCACAATTACCTAGAAAGTAGGTTATTATGTCCTGAGTTCGAGTCACGACAGTCAAATGTGAAACCCTTATATACTCTTTTACAGAGTATTGCGATAATGACGTCCTATTCATTTTAATATAACGGTGACATAATGGAGAGATCGGTACGTATGTAACACGCTTACATAAACTAATATCTAACAATGCAACTCGATCTCAATCTATGTTGTTGTTGGAAAGTAGATCTAACGACACTTAATTTCACACTGCCACTAGGCGATAGTGACCATTTGACGAAGTAATGAACTCGCCACCTATCTAGATTTGAGCTTAATTAATTGTATGGAGATTTTTTCTATGAGGCATGAACTAAACTTGGCGTGAAAGCTGAAGCTTTAATGCCCCTAGCTCAATATGGAAAAAAAGCATAAAATTGTCACATGTACCACGACGTATTGAGGTTTCATGAATAATGTATCGCATGGAAAAAAGAAGAGATTTTTTTTTTTCACAGAGCAGACATGAGCAAAGATGAATCGATGTAACGTATGACGATATATAATATTGAAAATATTAGACGGAACAATAATAATGTACGCAGCGGAATAAATAGATAAATTTCGTAACTTTTATTGAATGTAAATCACAACCAATATCACAAATGATTATAATTTAATTCGATACAAAGTTACACATAAACGGTCGACACAAAGGTCGATGTCGCCACAAAGGTCGATCAATATTTCTTGAGAGATGCCACACAGGTCGTCTCCGAGATGCCACTAAGGTCGTCTCCTTCAAGCCACTAGGGTCTTGAATATTGAAACCACACAGGTCTTCACACTAGGAGCCACTAAGGTCTCCTTCTCTCCACAAATATTTTCTCTCTTTTTCTTTTTCAATGTCGACAACCCTCAAAGTATCAATCGGCCACTATATATAGAGTGCACAAACTCTATTCAATAGGCTAAACCTAGTTACCTATTACATCAATACATGAAAGGTATATATCATATTAAAAGTTAATTCAATATGATACATGCCTTAACAATTAAACCTAGCAACTAGGTTAAGCAAACACTTACTCTTCAACATCAAGGCCGGCCGCACCAACCATGCAGAAAAAATCCTTGATATAAATACTTTCCTAGTTGCACTAGGAAAGTCCTTCATTTTGTCTTCAATGCAAACCAATACCAATTAGGAATTAAATCTTCATGGCTTCAATTTCTTCCTAGTCGTCTAGGAAATTCTTCAAGACAACAAACCCTAGCAAAGAGCTGCCGCACCAATATTAGCTCTAGGGTTTGTTCAAGTCGTACCAATCCGAACCGTTGGATTGATCAGGACACCCAAACATTCCTAGTTGAAATAGGAAGGTTTCTTCTCATAATAGCCATTCCTACTTGGTTCCAATCACTTCTTTTTCGAATAAATCAAGAATTGATTTCTTCAAAGCTTCCTTTCGAAACACCATGCAATTTGCCTTTGACCTCCATCAACTCATGGAGGCCAATATACCTTCAATCTCCCCCTTTGGCCTTCCATGCAACTTTCCATTCATCAAGCACCTATATGAAAAAGTTAGTAGCATGTATAATCACATATAGCATGTAGCACAAGAAACATATATCAAGAGAATGAAAATTTTTCAGAAAACTTTAACAATTTTTCGACGAACCAACAACTATCACTTGATATCAAGAATCAACATTCATCACTTTAAAAAATTCATCAAGCATAATAAAAAATTAAAACCATGCATTTTCAACTCCCCCTTAGTCCAAGGCTTGATGATTCTCCCCCTAAGTTGATGGAGGACAAAGGAAATATTTACTTACCAAAAAATTGCATGTCTTGCATGAGATCATTATAAGAGAATACACAGCAAGAATCTTTCATAAGCTAATCATGTAAGTGTAGAAAGGAAAAACAAAATTTGCAATGGGTGTAATGATGTCGAATCAAACAGAAAACAGATCATTATAAGCATGATTGATATATTACCTAATATAAAGAGCATTAGCACGCAATTTTAACCACATTAGGAAACATACAAAATAAACATTGTTAGACAATCGATTTCACGAACAAAAAAACCATACGAAAATTATGCAACTACCGAAAACAAATCAAGAGACCACAAGACAACAAGAAAGATAGCATAGTTCATGCAAAACATTTAGCCAAGAAAATGTCATGTGTATGTCACTTGAATCAAAATAAAATGATTATTTGGGTAGAACAAGAATCGATCCATTTTGACAAATAGAGCAATATGCAAAAATATTAGCCAAAGTGGTAAAGTGAAGTGCAATATTGATACTTCAATATGGGAAGAAATTTTGAGGAGTGATTAAATTCGCAAGCAATTATTTTCGACTCTCCACCTTATAACAACTTTTGATACGAGCACTTGTGTTTCTTTTTCTTGGCTTATCATCGTGCCATCCTTGATAAGTAAAAGATAAAGGGATAACAACTCCCAAGTCAGATGACTTTATGATGTTAGACATAACAAGGATGTTCCAAGATCCACTTTAACGACACAGAAATTTATAGATTTTCACCGGGGTGACCAAACCAGTCCATTCCACCAGATATCGAGTAGTTAGTCAACATCTGGAGAGGAGAACTAGCCTGGCCAAAGACTGCATTCAACAACATGATTCTTTTTAAGGGGTATGCAGCCCACACATTTTAATACTTTATTCAACTACACCTGCTCCTGATTAGGTGACTCAACTCAAAAGGTGTTTCCCCACAAAGAAGTATGTGTAAGGTGTGATTTAGACACAAAGACTTATATAAGTGAAGTGCATCAAAAAGTCAAAATGAATAAATCCAAGAGTACCACTAACAACACACGACATATAGTGATTCAAGAAGAAATACACACACACAAATCAAGGCAATTTTCGATCAAGAACTATGATACCGTACCTTGTGTGAGTTCCCAAAAATCACATCTTCAATATTGAGAACAAATGCCGATGACATTTCGTAAGGTCATGAAGCGTTCCGTGTCCAACGGTTTGGTAAACAAATCAGCCCATTGATATTCGGTAGACACATATTCTAATGCAAGAATATTTTTATCAACAAGTTCACGTATGAAATGATACCTAATATCTATATGCTTAGTTCTAGTATGCTGAACCGGATTTTTAGATATAATTATCGCACTCGTATTATCACAAAATATGACAAGTTTTCCTTGAGGAATACCATAATCACTTAACATATTTTCATCCAAAGCATTTGAGTACAACAACTACCAGCAGCCACATATTCAGTCTCTGCCGTAGACAAGGAAGTACAGTTTTGTTTCTTACTATGCCATGCAACTAAATTCTTACCAATAAAGAAACAACCACCACTAGTACTTTTTCTGTCTTGTAAATTTCCACCCCAATCAGCATCTGAATATCCTGCAATTTTAGCATTAGTAGCATATGTATAATAAACTCCACAATTAATGCTTCCAGATATATAACGAAAAATTCTTTTAACAGCTTCTAAGTGTGACTCTTTTGGGTTTGCTTGAAACCTTGCACACACACCAACACTGTAAGTAATATCTGGACAACTAGTAGTTAAATAAAGTAAACTACCAATCATACTTAGTCTGATCAACAGATTTACCAGTTAAATCATGGCATAATTTAGTAGTAGTACTCATAGGAGTTTTGACAAATTTTAAACTAGTCATATCAAATTTCTTAAGCATATTTTCAGCATATTTTGTTTGATAAAGAAATATACCATTTTCTTCTTGTTTTACCTACAATCCTAGAAAATATGACAATTCACCACACATGCTCATCTCAAATTTGCCAGACATGACCTTGGTAAATTCATTAACTAGAAAATCAGAAGTAGACCCAAAAACAATATCATCAACATAAACTTGGGCTACAATAAAGTGATTACCGGCATGCTTCACAAAAAGAGTTTTATCAACAATACCTTGTGTATATCCTTGAGAAATTAGATAAGTAGAGAGTTTCTCATACCAAGCACAAGGAACTAAACAGCTTTCTTTAGTTTCCACACATATTCTGGATGATGTATGTCTTTAAATCCAGGAGGTTGTTCAACATAAACCTCCTCATGCACATCATCATTTAAAAACGCTGTCTTTACATCCATTTGATATAACTTAAAGCGACGAAAACAAGCAATAGCAAGTAATATTCTGATAGACTCTAAACGTGCAACAGGAGAAAACGATTCATCAAAATCAAGGCCTTGAATTTGTGAATAACCTTGAACCACTAACCTGGCTTTGTTTCTGGTAATAATACCGTGCTCGTCAATCTTGTTTCGAAAAATCCACCTAGTTCCAATGACTTTTGCATTTTCTGGTCTAGGAACAAGTAACCAGACGTCATTTTTCTCAAACTGATTTAGCTCTTCTTGCATAGCAATGATCCATTCGTTATCTGCGAGTGCCTCCTTGACATTTTTTGGCTCTATTAAAGAAACAAATCCAAAACAAGTTAGTTCATTAGTTTCTTTAATTTTTGTTTTAACAAAACAATGCAAAGCTTTATTTAATTCAACAAATTCAGAATCCAGATTTTCTTCTTCCTCAATGTCGTTTCTGCTGTTCTGATATTGAGCAATTCGACCTCTGGTCTTCATTCCTTCCCTAATATCACCAATCACATCATCAGTTGAATGATCTTTATGCACCTGTTTAAAACCAGTTCTATGCCTTGGGACAGGTTGTAAATTATTATCAAGTTCAACATTCTGATCTGTTTCACAAGTTTCAATCTGCGCAGAAATATCATTAATTTTGGATTTTGAAATATCAGATGAAACAGAGACAAAAACATCATAATTGTCATCAACTGTAACGTTTATAGATTCCATAACAGATCTGGTTTCTTTATTATAAATCCTATATGCTCTACTATCCAGAGAGTAACCAATAAAAATTCCCTCATCAGCTCTAGCCTCAAACTTTGCAAGTCTTTCACGATCTTTTAAAACATAACAAGGATTACCAAAGACATGGAAATAACTTACATTGGGCTTCTTACCTTTCCATAGCTCATAGGGAGTAATTTTTGTACCTGAACGAAGAAGAGTACAATTTCCAACATAGCAAGCAGTGTTAACAGCTTCGGCCCAGAAGTTTTCACAGAGACCAGAAGAATGAATCATGGCTCTTGCCATATCAAGAAGAGACCTGTTCTTACGTTCAACAATTCCATTCTGTTGTGGAGTAATAGGAGCTGAAAACTCATGAAAAATACCATAATCTTGATAATAATTATCAAACTTTGAATTTTTAAATTCAGTTCCATTGTCAGATCTAATCTTAGAAATTTTTAATTTTTCACTATATTTTTCATTTAAAAGACGTTTACTTAAGGTATAAAATGAATTAAAAGTTTCACCTTTATCAGCCAAAAGTCAACCCAAGTAAAACGAGAATAATCATCAACCACAACAAATATACTTCTTACCAGCCAGACTAGTTGTGGCAGACGGTCCCATCAAATCCATATGCAAAAGCTCAAGAGGTTTAGTTGAAGGAGATGAATTAACCACTTTATGACTTGCTTTAGTTAGTTTACCTGTCTTACATCCTCCACATATGATATCAGTACGTCCGTTCAATGCAGGTAAACCTCTTACCAATTTTTGTATAGATAATTTTAACAAATCCTGAAAATTCATGTGACCAAGTCTCTTGTGCCATAGCTCCATAGTTTCTTCTGCAGAACTAATTCTCAAACACGGAAAAGAACTATTAGTAGAGACATCAGCAGAAATATGATAACAATTATCATCAGATCTAAATCCACTCAAGATTAGTTCACCATTTAAACCATAAACTATGCATTTTTGTTTGTTAAACCAGATATCTTCAAATTCATCAGCTAATTGACTTACACTAATAAGATTGATGGAGACATTATCCAAGCACATTGTACCTGCAAAACAACTTCATACACATATTACCCTTCTTGTGTCATCGTTAGTATAGGACAAGTAGGGATCGTTCAATCCGGGGAAATCAAGGGCTTTCAATCACATGAAATGTTACAAATCATATGGGGGTTCAAAGATGGAATTAATACTAATTTACGAAACTAAAAACAGAAAATAAAACTTAAACTAAATATATACACATGATCATCTTCTTTCACACATATCACATAACACAATTCTCACAAAACATGTAACAACAATTGGCAAGGAAACATGGCAATAGATTTCAACACTCAACAAGATTTATTTAGTTCCAATCTAATTAGAGCCTCTGCGGTTATTCTAATCGTTAATAGACTTCTCAAGTATTTAGAATTAACTCTGCGTATAATCCTAAATTATGCTAATCGGTTTAAAGACACTCTGCGTAGAAATTAAACACGAAGAACACATAAGCACAAGAGTCAAATATTTGAGACATATTAGCAAGTATGGCGCCACCACATCTCACATCGACATGTAAATTTTCAGAATTACTCTAGCCCTAAGAACAAACACAAATCAAACCAACTCTGCGTATGATTCAATTCATATTCAATTCGGCAAGTGAAACTAAAACACAAGGTACAACCATGATCATTGGCAGCCCTCATGCATCAATTTATATGCATACCAATTCAGAAAATAAACCAAATAAAACCAAGTATTAAAACCGAAACCTACTGCCCTAAATCCTAACTAAAAATCATCACATGCATTGATACACAATTCAGCAATTAGACAATTAAACAAGATATCCGAAAATCCAAAATAGAATTACATAAACCAAATAAACATCCACAAATTCTTACAACCTTCATAGACAAAGTTTTGTAATTACACAGAAAAATACTAGCCATGAGTTAAGAGTGAATCACACTTTGAAGAACCTTGAGAAGCTTCAACAATGGTGTGGATTCGGTGGAAGGTGACAAGATGCGTTCTTGATGAAGGTGAAGGTGGGATCGGCAAGTATTCTCCTATGGAAGTTGTGGTATTATTTGGACAGAGTTTTGGCTAGGTAAAAGTGAGAGAGAAGAGATGATTATTCTGAAATTATGTTGTGGTATTTATAGAGGCAAGGGAGGCAGCTAGGGTTTACAAAACCTAATTTTTCTCAAACTTATCCTGCTGGCAGATTTGACCTTCGAGTGACGATTATGGAATATCTTTCTCTAGAAAATAGATATTGAGGTGATTCCAGTTGGGTTGGAAACTAGACTCCCGTAGCTTTCTATCCATATAAGGCTCGAATTCAGATTCATTGTGAGCTGTCCGGGAGAGTCCGTGGAAGTTGGATGACGTGCACAGGAATTCTGCCGAATTTGATCAGGATTTGTTGCGATTTTCTTCCTCTATTTTCTGCCGAAAATTCCCAAGATAATGGCTGAATAATTGAGCAATATCTCTTTAGGTTTTCCATGAATTAATTCAGCCAAAAATCTTGCACAAAGGATGGAATTCAGTCCACATTCGTAAGCCAAATCCATGTAGAACTCGGTTTAGGTTTTCTTCTTTCGGCAGACTTGACCTTCGTTCATTCAAACCGGCATAACTTTTTTCTCAGGAAATATTTTGCTGTGATTCTAAGTCCCAGAGAAACTAGACTCGTAGAGCTTTCCAACAGCGTATGGCTCGTTCTCTGGTTCCAAGCGATGTGTCCCACAGAAATTTCGGAAGTCAGGACACAGTCCCAGGAAAATCCTGGTAGTCCCTGGATTGGTTTGCTCAAACTGCCAAGTTGCAGCCTTCATTTGGTTGACTTTCCGAACTCCGATTGATCTGAAATTTTGACACAATACACTTTAGCTTGTCAATTAAATGCACACAAAATTTCATCAAATTTGAAAAAGGATAAATCAGTTTAACACGAGCCTCAAAATCACGAAAAAGACATATTTTACTTTATTTCCAGATTTCTATACTTAGTCTTTTTTCTGACAATTAAGCACATTTTCTCCAAAACTCTACCAAAGGGACACTAAACTAAAATATGACTCTATCTTACAATAATAAGGGTTAAGCATTGGATAAATAGGGGTAAAAACATATTAAGAACGTCGCATTTTATGCTCCTATCAAAGATTAGTAGAAAGTCCCACAACATAAAGAACGTTGTTCAAACATGTAAGGTTTTGACATTTAATAGTTCCTTTTCCTCTAATTTTAGCTTTACGTCCATCACCAAAAGTGACTGAACCAGAAGTACCTGTTTCATGGAAATTAGAAAAGAATGATTTATTTCCACACATGTGTCGCGAACAACCACTGTCAATATACCAAATATCTTCTCTCTTAACAGATAGAGCAGTAAAAGCTACATTACAAGTAGTTTCAATATAATCAGTCTCATAGTCAATTTCCACAGTAGACAAATTACAGTAGATATTGGAGTATTTAGAATTATTCTTTTTTTTTTCCACACCATCTTACCTGTTCCAAGTTTCTTTGTTTCTGAAAAAGACTTTGTTAGACCAACAAAGTGAGAAATATCATGTAATAAAGAACTATGTTGGTCAAGTTTGGAATTAACTTTATTAAAATATTTCTCAACATTAGTACCAAAAACTTCGATTCTAGAATCTGAAGAAGATACAAAACCGGACACTTTTCCTTCATTCATTTTTGTTACTTTCGTCAAATAACAATTACCAACAGAATTATGATTTGATGATTTATCATAGCCAAGACCAGATTTGTCATTATAAGATCTACTTGAATTAATTATTTCAGATAAAGCATTAGAACTCATTTTAAATTGACCAAATTTATCTTCTGTTTTCTCCAAAGTATCCTGTAACACATCAACTTTAGTGTTTAACATACTAATATGATTATCTTTTTCGATCAATTCATCTTTGAGAAAATTAATTTTTGTAAGCAGACGTTTCTTTTCTGAAATAAACTCATTATTGCTAGTAGACGATGTACCTTCCCCATTTAACCAACTTTGTTTCTCATTTAGTAGTTGACAAACCTGTGATTGCAGATTTTTTTTTTTTTTTTACACAGACTCGGCAACTTTAATGATCCTCTTCTGATAGGCCAAAATTTCGTCATCTTCTTCATCCAGTTCTTCTTCAGAATCTGAAACAGATAAAGAAAAAGACGAAACAAGTGCAAAACCTTGGTTTTTTCTTACCTCGTTTTCATTGTCTTCATCACTCCAAGAGGATCTATAAGCTTTCTTCTCAGTATTAGGAGATTTATTAGTACAGTTAGTAGAGATATGACTATATTCATCACAGTTGTAACAACGAGGTTTATTACGGTTCTTTTGTGAACTGAATCTCCTTTGAGAAGAAAAACCATTTTGATTTTGAAAACTCTTATTTTTCTGAAATCGTTTTGCATTCTGAAAATTATGAACATTTTTTGTATTTGAATTTCTTTGATTAATAATACATTTAAACTCTTTTGCTAACAATAACATCTCATCATCATCCTTAGTTTTATCAGAACTACCACAATCATCCGAAGTATTTAAAGTAAGATTTTTAGATCCCATACCTTTTGGTTTATTTTTACCTTTAAGTTCATTTTCCCAAGCTTTGATATTTCCAATGAGTAGATCCACTGGGTAGTCATCCAAATTGTGATTTTCCTGAATTGTGGTCTTCTTCATCAAGTATCTTTCCGAAAGAGATCTCAGGATTTTTCTAACAATATCAGATTCGGACATAGGTCTACCAAGACTTTCAACCAAACTTGTTAGATCAGTAAAACGAATATAAAATTCATTAATAGTTTCTTCGTCATGTTGTTGTAGAGTATCAATTTCAGCATAAGCTTGTTGAATTCTTTGTTGTTTTACTAAATTATTACCCTCATGTAACACACAAAGTTTGTCCCATACCTGTTTCACAGTTGTACAATTATGTACCTTTTTCTTCTCATCTCTGGTAAGGGCGGAATAAAGAGCAGTTAAAGCCTTATGATTTGCCTCACTGAGTTTGATATCATTTGCATCCCACTCCTCTATGGGTTTCAAAATTGAATAACATTCTGGAGCATTTGGATCTTTTAATTTTTCGTCTTTAGTTGGAGGAAACCATCCACGTTCAACGCTCATCCATGCATGATAATCTATTCCATATAGAAAAGATTTCATCTAGATCTTCCATTGAGCAAAATCCATTCCTACAAGCTGTGGAGGTTGATTCATTGCATTTCGTTCCATCGTTCGTATGATCTACCGGATAAATCCAGAACCTGCTCTGATGCCAATTGAAAATATTAGACGGAACAATAATAATGTATGCAGCGGAATAAATAGATAAATTTCGTAACTTTTATTGAATGTAAATCACAACCAATATCACAAATGATTATAATTTAATTCGATACAAAGTTACACATAAACGGTCGCCACAAAGGTCGATGTCGCCACAAAGGTCGATCAATATTTCTTGAGAGATGCCACACAGGTCGTCTCCGAGATGCCACTAAGGTCGTCTCCTTCAAGCCACTAGGGTCTTGAATATTGAAGCCACACATGTCTTCACACTAGGAGCCACTAAGGTCTCCTTCTCTCCACAAATATTTTCTCTCTTTTTCTTTTTCAATGTCGACAACCCTCAAAGTATCAATCGGCCACTATATATAGAGTGCACAAACTCTATTCAATAGGCTAAACCTAGTTACCTATTACATCAATACATGAAAGGTATATATCATATTAAAAGTTAATTCAATATGATACATGTCTTAACAATTAAACCTAGCAACTAGGTTAAGCAAACACTTACTCTTCAACATCAAGGCCGGCCGCACCAACCATGCAGAAAAAAATCCTTGATATAAATACTTTCCTAGTTGCACTAGGAAAGTCCTTCATTTTGTCTTCAATGCAAACCAATACCAATTAGGAATTAAATCTTCATGGCTTCAATTTCTTCCTAGTCGTCTAGGAAATTCTTCAAGACAACAAACCCTAGCAAAGAGCTGCCGCACCAATATTAGCTCTAGGGTTTGTTCAAGTCGTACCAATCCGAACCGTCGGATTGATCAGGACACCCAAACATTCCTAGTTGAAATAGGAAGGTTTCTTCTCATAATAGCCATTCCTACTTGGTTCCAATCACTTCTTTTTTGAATAAATCAAGAATTAATTTCTTCAAAGCTTCCTTTGGAAACACCATGCAATTTACCTTTGACCTCCATGAACTCATGGAGGCCAATATACCTTCATATATTCCACCTGCGCTGGGTCACAAATTGTCATGCTCGATTTGTAATAATTCTTGATCAGGTTGACAATTCTTGAGTAGAGATATGTATTTGCACTATTAAAATGAACAAAGCGAGCGTCATCAAATCGATCAGTGATCCAATGATAAACATTTGCTTAAAGGTACACTAGACCAATCTTTATATACTCTTATTTTCAAATAGGTGATATAGGAAACCTTTTCTCTCTAGAAGGAACTCAAAGCCAGGATATCTGGCAGCGTCAATGCCATGCGGCGTTGCTGCCGGACATAGGGTCTTAAGAAACTCAATATTGTTCTTGATTTGGCTTGATAGACTTCAATCAACATAGCTATCCCGAATTAAGTTGGAGGCAAGGTACCCATGAATACCGGGCCGAGGTGATCAGTTTGGTGTGCAACTAAATCTGCGTCTATCTCCTTCTTGGGCAAAGGTGTCATTGTAAAATTATTGAACTCGTCTAGGGATGAGGTTTCATTATGGTGTTAGTGCAACTAGTCCTCTTGTTTGTGGCGGCGATGGTACGGCGTGCTCTCGGAGGCGAGTGAGTTGTCCCGGTTCTTTCACGTTCATTATGCAACAATGATGGAAACTATGCAAGGTCAACTTTTTTAGGCCTTGGATTTAGTTAACTTCTAGAGAGGGTCCTCGCTACCTCTCCGATCTATTTTCTATATATGTATCAATGTGCGTTCTACTACTAACTTCTTATTTGCCTATGTTCTTTTTTGCCTATTTTAATTCAGTCACTCCTCAAGACTACTTGGGGTATGACTTAAAGGGTCTTTAGGGGAGGAAATGAAAGTACGACCAAGATGGACCCAAGCATGACCTTAAGGCTATGTTTGGTTCAGGAAATCACAGCCATGGGAAAGGAAAGTGCTTCTTTTCCAGTGTTTGGAAGGAAAGGGAAAAAACCTGGAAGGGAAAATAGTTCCCAAGAGCCAGGAAAATTGAGGGAAAACTCCTTCCACCCACCCACCCCAAGGAATGAGTTTCCTTCCAAAATTCCTGCAAGAAATGCAGAATCTTTTGGCTAAATTGCCCCTGCTCAACAGTTGTGAGAAATTTTTTTTGGTGTGTTGAAGAATTCGATGAAACCATTCTCTTCCAATTCGAGTTCATGTTTCTGGGTTCTTCTTCTTCTTGCCATAGTCTCCCAATAGTCCTTGTTAATTTGAATCATGACCTCAAACTAGCCTCCTCTCACATCTCAAAGAACACCCACCACCAAAAATTTATTATTGTCCCTCTTCTGATTCAGCAAAACCCAATTCCGCCATGGATTCCCAAACCCCAAGCAGGAAATGTTAATATTAGTTATTATGGCTTGATTTCATTTGGGATGGGATTGTATCGACAACTTTCTTGTATGACCAATTAGACCGGAAATGATCAAATTTGGTAGTGTGTCAGTTGTTGATCGAAATTTCATAAATGGGGTTTCAAATGTGTGAAGGGCATAGCCATAGATGCATAACTAATGGAGAAGGGTAGTTTTGGAAACTAAAGAACAAGTTCTTACAATAATCCTGACCTTTCCAAACAGCAGAAAGAAAAATCGATGGAAATGGAAATCTGAAGAATTGGTTTCCTTTCTCTTCCATTTCGTGAACCAAACGACCTAAAAAGAATGATCGATACGAAGTACTATTTTGTGATGGAATTTGATTTATGAAAACATAAGTATCATTAGCTTGTTAAAGAGCATTGGAGCATCTAAACATTTTGTTTGATTAAATCAAACTTGAACACTATACACGAAAGATTGAAAATGAATCAATAGAATTGAATATACCTCAAAAAACACATGCATAAGTGAAATAGTATAAGAAGGCATGAGCAGCTTGGTTGTGATAATTCATAACTCAACAAGAAAAAAACAGATACACTTTGAAATACTAGAAACTTTTCCAAATGCATACCTAACTTCGAACAATCATTGAGAACTCATCTCCGTGGAATGAGCTACTGACAAAAAAAATTGGGCTTAATTAAAGAAAAAAAATGGTGTAATAAGAAAAAAAAAATGGTGTTGGACCCTAAAATCATAAGAGAAATAATCGCAGCCCAATTTAGTCCATCTTACACCAAGCGGCCCACTTGAGAAAATACTGTAACCACTTGCTAGGGTTTAAAGCACCATCTCATCTCAGCACAACATACAAGATTATGCATCGCCATTATCATCCAGCGGGAAGGAAGACATGTATACCTTGTGTAGTAACCCCGATTTTTATTTTCTTTCCTCGTACCTTTTCAAAATTAATAGGAAGGGTGAATTGTGTAAGTTCATATTTCGTATTCTTTTAATTAATTATTGTTTGAAATCGGAAAAGATTTTGGGAATTAAAAACGTGAAAACGTTAAATTCCTAAGGTTAAAAGTTGACTTTCTGATCCGCTGGGAATTTCAAAAATTTTCCTTCATGAAAGTTGAAGTGCTCGGCGATACGAGTTCGTTCACGCGTAAAACGGACGTCGTATGAGAAAGTTAAGACATGTTATGCGTTTCTGTCATTTTTGGGAAAGGTGGAAAGTAATGGGGAAATCCTAAAAAAATTCAGAAAGGAGGAACAATCGTGTGACTGTTCATCTCCCCTCCCTCTATTTTTTTTTTTTGCTCAATCTTCATTTCTTCATATCTTCCTCATCCGACGTCTAAATCATGCACCGCTGGTTCCGTTGAACTCGTCTCGACCTCCTCTACGCATTTGTACTAGCCTCTCACCCTGACAACCACCACAAGTGGCAGAGCAAAGGCCGACGAGCTGCCCCGTTGTTACGGGTGGCGACGCCGCCATTTCCGACGACTTTGAGCATAAAACCTACTGGGTTTTGTAGGTCTCCTCTTCCTCTTTTTGTCCTTATATGCATTGCATCACGACTTTGAGTGTGGAGAGAGATTTCAACACGTGGTATACGAACTTGCGAGGTAATTTCTAATCAATTGCTTTAGATTTTGATGTTGTGCTAGAAGGAAGAGTTGTGGAACGCATCTATAGAAGTAGATGGATGTGTGGCAGGTGACCCAATTTTGGGGGTTTACCGGCGGTGCATGTGGCACACTCGCAGCCGCGTGTGGCAGAGTGTGGCGTCTCGTTGAACCTTGTCTTGGGGTCATGGTTTCCATAGTTGTGTCCTGCTTGTCATTACAAGCATGGAGACATATTATGAGCTCAAGGTTTGGTCGACTGGAATATTTTTAGGTTTAAATTAAAGTATACTAAGTTGAATTTAAGTCGCTTAGGTGTTTGACGGAGTGTGTGTGCCTTGCTTTGGTGTGATTGAAGACGCATCGGGAATATAAGGTGAGTAAAGATCTCAGTGTTCGAATAAACCAGTTAATTATAGTAAATAGATCGTTAAATGTGAAATTTTTCTACGAAAATAGATATTTATTTTAAATTGAATGAACTTGATAGACTATAATAGGTATTAGTGGACTATTCCTAAGTGAATATCTATGTGTGTGTGTGTGTGTGTGTATATATATATATATATTTACGTGGAATATATATATTAAGAGTGTGCATTTGGGTGAATTTACTCTGTTATGGAATTATCATAATTGTGAATGAGTGAGTTGTGTGTTGTGAGAATTGGTTGGTTTGGAAACCAACGGCCAATATAAGATCCGTTTTGTTTGATGGGGATCTTACATGTGTGGCGTAAGGATCTCACCAAAGTGGTGAAAGGGATCTTTATGGCAATTATAACGGAAACACGGCATTTGGCCGGGTGATTGGTTACGATCAGTTAGAGCTCTAGTCAGGCTGCCTTTGTGAGAGTTGGTGGGGAATGACAAAGGTTATCGTGCCTCGGGTTTTATTATTTTGGTTGATTGTGTCTTATGAATTTATAATTCTCGAGTTGGAATTGTTTTGGAAATTTGATATCCATTTGTTGTTTAATTATGTTATCTTGAGCTTAATTTTTTTACTCACACGAGCTTTTAAAGTTTACCGGGTTTGTTGTTACAACCCGGCGCACCAATTGATGTTGTAGGGGTTAGATCTACATGTGAGGATTAGCAGGCTTGAGACGACGATTGATTACGGACGGCTAATAGGCGTGGACCTCGCATTAGCTTTTATCTTTTCAGTTGTAGTGAGTGTAGTGGGGTTGGGTTGCATTCCAATTATGTTACATGCATGTAAATATTTGGAGATGTAATTTTTGGGTTGACTGAGTCGTGCTTTTGAACTCAGCATTTGACACTTAGTTATTTGTATGATAACTTTAAGTATTCGGGTTTATTTTGAGAGATCACATCTTTGAATTTGAATTTTTGATATTTGAAAATTTGAAGTGTGACAGCTTGTATGCCTAGAAAGTAACTCTTCAACATTGTTGTTCTCTAAGGATAATGGCTGCCCAACTCCTTGTGATGAGTTATATCTCTGTCTCCACCGTATGGAGGAGGATGGTATCACTCTCCTCTTTGGTGGGAAGATGTTTTGACCAGTAGCAGCTTATTTAGGCTTTGTTTATGAAGATGTGGAGGGGGGAAGAGAGTCACTTTCCATAATTCAGATTAGCTCCCCGACTTCAATTAATACTCTATATGGAACAACTTCGAAGGTGGAGAGAGAAGCTGTTCTAACTACAAAACTGTTTGTGGAGAAGAAGGTGGATGAATTTTTCAAGGAGGCAGAGAAGCTGGAAGAGGAGAAGAAAAAGACACGTTGAAGTAGAAAAGGAGCCGAAAAAGAACAAGAAGGAGAAGAAGAAGACAACCAAGGTGAAACGGTTAATTACTACGACCATCCTTTTGTAATAGTTTCAGAACTCTTTTTGTAAATTGGATATGTTATTTCGGATCTTAAAAATGTACGTGTTATTCTAAGTTTTGAAATTACATGTTGTACGTTTGCATTCAATGATGATATTATTGACTATTATAAGATATTGTTGGTTAAATTGTGGGCTTAAATACAAGTAATCCGATTTCGGAAATCTCCCAATTTTGTTGACCTATTTTCACCTTCTCAATTATCATCTATCTGAGTTACTATCGAATGATATTATTTAATACTATATGATGTTGTCGGTATAGGGTATGTTTGGTGCAGCTGAACTTTACAGTAAAACTGACTTTTGTTTATTTTAAAAAATAAGCCGCCGAAAAGCAAATTGGCTGAATGTTTAGTAAACTGTTTTTTTTAAGTGCTGTTTAGTGGAAAAGACATTAGCAAAGTGTTTGGTAAACTGAAAGCTGACTTGTGTTTTTTGTCTGTAAACGACCAATTTGGACATGAAAGAAATTTTAACTTTAATTGAATAATAATATCTATTAATTTTAAATTTTATGGCTAATTGAATCTTTATTATGTTTATATGAAACTATTTCTAAATATAATTAATTACTAATTGTTATGGTGAAATCATAATTTTAAATTATATGTTTTGCAAATTACCATTGAGTTTTATTAACATCAAATGACTACAAAATGATACATTAACACCATTAAACAATAACCAGCATTACGGGCACTCGACAAGCTTTTAGTGGTGTTATTTCTTATTCTTTCAATTTCTTGTACACCACTATGAGCATGATGTTATTCTTGTGCATTATCATCCATCTCTATGTCTCGTGCGATGTCATCATGTCTTTCTCTAATACGGACAAAATGTCTATCCCGATTTCCATATCTCCGTATATAATTATGAAATATCATAGTTGCAATCACGCGGTCTTCACTTATTTTGGAAATAAATAACCTCGCATATTCCTTAAAATCTTCCATTTCTTTTTCCAAACTTCAAATGTGTGTTCTATGACACCTCTAAGAGAAGGGTGCGCTTGGTTAAATACATATTTCTCATTTCTTGGCTCTTGCCTACGGTATTGTTGAAAATGTTGTTTTGACCCTCTATAAGGTCCCATAAATCCATTCATTTGTGGGTACCCCGAATCTACCACATAATATTTTCCTGTTAAAATAACAAAATATTATATGTAACAAAACTTAATTAGAAAATAATATATATTTTTGACCAAAGTAAAATAATTTAATTGATTATACCTGGTGGAGAAATTGGAAAATTTATAATGGGATTTCGAATAACTGATAGGAACACCCTTGTATCATGATCAAATCATTCCCAGCCGGCACATACAAATATAAATTGCATATCAAAATTACAGGCCGCCATAACATTTTGGGTTGGTACTCTTTTTCAATTATAGAACGGTACTCTTCAGCAGATATTGAAGCTGGAATATGCACTCCATCAATAGCATCAATGCAATTCTTAAATTAATTAAATTATTTGTTAATAAATAAAATAATTAAAGTAATTTATAGTCTTCTAATTAAGTAACAAACTAAGTACCTTAAAATGCGACATATATCTTTTGTCCCTTTCTATCTCTAGTGCAACCCTATTAAATTCAGGATCTAACGACTTGATAATTTCATCACCAAACGCAACCAACATATTTAACGCTTCTCCAAAATATCGAGAAATGGTTTCCCTAGAATGTTGAAACCGTTCTTGTGCAGACCTATTCCCACACCCTTGTCCTAGCATATACACTAGCAATCCTACTATTTCCACATTACTTATTCTATTTAAACCCAACATCTTATATTTGACCTCCAAATCACTACATCAACGATAAAATACAGCCTTGTCCATTCTAAAAGCATTGTAACACCTTGCATCATGACCTCCTAATATTTCTAATATCCACTTATTACATGTTTGAGATGATATCATGCAAGGACTTTTATGCACATAATTCTCATAATAGTGTTGAATGAGCAATGCATTAAGTTGCACGAATCGGAAGTATATTTCCTCCTCCTCGTCATCTACTCCAGAACTATTCATATATATATATATATATATATATATTCAGCCCAAATCTGCGAATATAAATTTAAATTTGTAAATCATTATATTAATAGAGTAATTAAAATAGTAAAATCTTCATAATGTAATTCAAGCAATGCATACACAATATCTAACCTTTATTAATAAACTATAATGCAGAACCTTATCCAACATAATATAAATTAATCAACAATGCATGAATTTTTTAATTTTTTTAGGGTAAAATAACCAAATTAAATAATGTCTACACACACATGAATAAAATCTCAATCTGAGCCTATGTATGTTATGTTTCACTCATCTCAAACTTTCACCGCTCCAACTTCATCGTAGGATCTTCCATAGTGCAAAACATCTCTCTTCTCTTGATTAAAAAAATAACTGAGTGGCAAAGAAGTGCAACCTAGATCCTGGCCCAGCCCCGGGCAAAGAAGTGACCACCTTCATTACTTCTTTAATGCTAATGTTCGCACCTACTGCACTCTTACTGATCATAGAAGATGTTGTACACATACTCTCAATGGCCTCACACATTCGATCAATCTTCTTTGCTAGAAGAGCAGCACCTCCGGCCCTACCGGTTTTTTAGACCGATCCTTTACCTTTCTCAACAGTACTTGATTTTCTTTTTCTTTTAGAAGAACCATCAGCTTCGGGCTTAATCTTATCAGAATCACCACTTGACTCAAGGAAATCTTCATTGACTCCTTACTTTGGACTTCTAGGTAGAAGTAGTCCAGAAGATGGTACATATGTATGCTACCCAGTTACTGAAATATCCAAGTACATCCTATCAAACTTAGCTTCGAATTCAGGTGAAATTCCATTTTTCCTAAACTTTGCGCAATCATTGTTTTTATGTAAAGGAAAACATACATAATGTTAATTGACAACTTGATTGAACAATTGTAAATAAAAATGTAGAAGCAAATATACAAACCTCAATTCTTTTAGCCCACCACTCCTCTTTTGCAATAATGGTTTGTAGCCGGTGATCCCAACCAAAACCGGTATAATTATTAATCAAATCTCTCCATAACTTCCAATCAGTTTTAAGGGAATCCCATTTGTTTTTCAATTATTTTTTAGTATATTTTTTACCGGTGTCGTTATAAAAATCACTGATTATATTCTCACATCCTTCCGAACTAGAATGAGCATTTGGACGATTACCCTCATCCACCTCCTTAATACATAGGTCACAAAATACATCTACAAGAGTATCATTCCTAGAAGGTTTTTCTTTTTCTATCTAGCAACCATAAAAACACATGGACTGAACATGAGCAAATAGATCCAGAAATTATTCCCACTATGATCTTTGCCAGAAAGAGAAGAAGCAACCAAAATCACCAAGCAATCAAATAGTCCTTGAAACATATCACTTTTCTGTCAAGAAACATAACTTTAGTAGTTCAAATACCTTTATAAAATCCGATAAGTAGAAATACACTTGACTAGCTTTAAAATTAAGGCATGACTTCAACAAAGAGTTCATAGGCATAAGGACAAACAAAGTTAATAACAAGACATAGTCCATTCAATTTTTCAAAAGAGAACTGAACATGGAAACAATGAAAACATGTATGAATGACCTTCAGTAAATAAAAGGTATATAAATAGACATTTAATAAAGATCATGTAGGACTCAATTGTAGCCACAAAAAGATCAATGTGGAATCATAAATCGATTCAGATTGAAACATACCGGAAGCAAGATCCACTTTCTGCATTGAAAGGATATATAAATTCTCATTACAGTATTCTTTTATAGAGATAAAATATAGAAGTTGTGTAATACTCGTGATCAAAATCATTGAGTATGAGAGTAATCAAAAACTTAATTGAACAGAAAGCCTGAAAAGAAGAACATAAGTGAAACACCAACTTTTAATAACCAAGCTTCGACATGGAAACAAAGTAAGAAAAATCTGGAACTTAAACTATGTTGATAAATAAACACATACATGAAGAAACAATACTTGTCATAAATCTAGCAAAGGTAGAGGTCAGACCATAAAACCTCTTTAGCTTTGTCCGAAACTTTTAAAAAAATTCAACAAGTATTATCCATACTAATACATACCACAACTTTTTTCTATTCCAAATAAATCAGTAGATATATATAGCTGAATCTGAACATTTTTTAGGAAAAAACAGTACTAAAATAACACAAGAATTAAAAGTGAAGTACTTGAAGATTAGATTAGCTCCAGAAATTCACTAAGCTTTCGTTAGTAAATGGATGGATTAGAAAATTTTCAGATTCATAAGAAACAGATTAAAGAGCAACATACCAAAATCTGAGGCAATTTGAAGTTCAAGAAGTGAGGCAAAAGTTGGACATAAACTGACTGAAAATGTCAGGTTTCAGAAGAATATAGTAGCAGCAAGGTAAGTTTAGAAAATTCACCAAAATTTTTTTATAAGTCTAAATTACATAAATTAATTCTAAAATGGCTATTAGGGAGTATAATTTCACACATAAAAAAGAACCAGAATTAATTCAAACAATTAAGCATTCAAAACGGATCAGGAATCAAGGAGGTTTGCTAAAAAATTTGGGAACATATCCAAATGCATACCAATCTTTGAAAAATCACTGAGTGTGTTTTTTAACGAAATCAGCTAAAAAATCTTAGATTAGTAGCTAACAAGTAGATGATCAACATATCAAAATTTTAGAAAATTTGGACATCAATATGATAGGTAAGTGATGCTCCAAAGTGGCTACAGACAAGAAGTCAAATTCTGTAGAATCTCATAAATACAATTTTACAAATGGAGAGATTATCTTAAGTGCAGCTTATAAAACTTCAACTGATGTAACCAAATACTAGTATGAAATAAGAACGAGAAAAAAGATTGAAGCTTTGTTTAAAAAAATAACAAACTACATATAAGTACATGACAGCAATTTTTTTTATAAATAACTCACTTATATATTTAATTAAGCAAATTAGGACAAAAATTTATAGATCAGTACAAGATGTTGTAAAGCTGCTACGTGTCACTAACAATTTGACACTTTTACCCCACTGTATATCCAGCAGCTTAAGGAATGAAAAGCCCAATTTAAAATCTCCTTGATCATATCGTCCGTCCCACGCTGCCTCTGTGCCATCCCACGCTGCCTCTGTGATCTGTTCTTCGTCTTCAACCCTCAACTCGCCGGAGCTTACTTCTAACCCTAATCTCGTCAGATGATCATAATTTCCCTCGGTTTTATTTGCAGATTTAGATGTTGATTTCATCGGATATTCACAAGTTCATCTTCTTCTTCAGATAGTTCGTCAATTGATATTTCAGGTTAGTTTGAATCTTCTAAATAGATTTTTCGTTTGTGAAATTGTTCTAGATCTCTTTCAATTTCATGTTTCAATTGATTTGTTTATGCAGTAGCAGTTTTTGTTTTTGTATCTTTTTGAATCAACCTAGTTGCAATATCATTTTGTTTTTTCAATCGAATTCATGATTCCTATATAAATTTGTATACGCAATAGCATGTTATAGATTTTATTGACACAGTAGCAGTTTCGTTTTTTGTTTTGAATCATTTCCTAAACGTAGTACTAGTAGCTAGCAGTATCAGTTGTTAAAATGTAGTCCATGTTTGTGTAGTGTACTATGGTTATCGGTTGGTTTTCGTGGTGCAGCGGCACGCCGCTTTTTGAATAACACAATTTATTGACACAATAGCAGGTTTTATTTTTTATTTGTGTGTTTTGTATCGTTGCCTTAAAATAGTAGCAGTAGCAGTATCAGTATTAGTTGTTAATATATAGTCCAGGTTTATGTAGTCCATTATGGTTATAGGTTTGAAGTTCGCGGTGCAGCGGCACGTTGCTTTTTGGATAACATATCTTATTGACACAGTAGCAGGTATTTTTTTTTTTTTTTTGTGTTTGTATCGTTTGCCATAACGTAGTAGCAGTAGCAATATCAGTTGTTAATATGTAGTCCAGGTCTGTGTAGTGCACTATAGTTATAGGTTTGAGGTTCGCGGTGCAGCGATACGCTGCTTTATGGATAACAATTCTTATTCACACAGTAGCAGGTTTTATTTGTGTGTGTTTTGAATCGATGCCTTAACCTAGTAGTAGTAACAGTATAAGTTTTTTTTTTTTTTTTTTTGTGTTTGTATCGTTTGCCATAACGTAGTAGCAGTAGCAATATCAATTGTTAATATGTAGTCCAGGTCTATGTAGTGCACTATAATTATAGGTTTGAGGTTCGCGGTGCAGCGACACGCTAACACATCTTATTCACAGAGTAGCAGGTTTTATTTGTGTGTGTTTTGAATCGATGACTTAACCTAGTAGCAGTAACAGTAGAAGGTTTTTTTTTGTGTGTGTGTTTGTATCGTTTGCCATAACGTAGTAGCAGTAGCAATATAAGTTGTTAATATGTAGTCCAGGTCTGTGTAGTGCACTATAGTTATAGGTTTGAGGTTCGTGGTACATCGACACGCTGCTTTTTGGATAACACATCTTATTGACACAGTAGCAGGTTTTATTTGTGTGTGTTTTACATCGATGTCTTAACCCTGTAGCAGTAGCAGTAGTATGTTTTTTTTTGTATGTGCGTTTGTATCGTTTGACATAACGTAGTAGCAGTAGCAATATCAGTATTTAATATGTAGTCTGGGTCTGTGTAGTGAACTATAGTTATAGGTTTGAGGTTCGCGGTGCAACGACACCCTGCTTTTTGGATAACACATCTTATTCACACAGTAGCAGGTTTTATTTTGTGTGTGTTTTGAATCGATGCCTTAACCTAGTAGCAGTAACAGTAGAATTTTTTTTTTTTTTGTGTGTGTTTTATCATTTGCCATAACGTAGTAGCAGTAGCAATATCTGTTGTTAATATGTAGTTCAGGTCTGTGTAGTGCACTATAGTTATAGGATTGAGGTTCGCTGTGCAGCGACACACTGCTTTTTGCATAACACATCTTATTAACACAGTAGCAGGTTTTATTTGTGTGTGTTTTGAATCGATGTCTTAACCTAGTAGCAGTAACAGTAGAAAGTTTTGTTTTGTTTGTGTGTTTGTATCGTTTGCCATTACGTAGTACCAGTAGCAATATCAGTTGTTAATATGTAGGCCATGTCTGTGTAGTGCACTATAGTTATAGGTTTGAGGTTCGCGGTGCAGCGACACGCTGCTTTTTGGATAACACATCTTATTCAGACAGTAACAGGTTTTATTTGTGTTTGTTTTGAATCGATCCTTTAACCTAGTAGCAGTAGTAGTAGTATGTTTTTTTTTTTGTGTGTGCGTTTGTATCATTTGCCATAACGTAGTAGCAGTAGCAGTAGCAGTATCAGTTGTTAATATGTAGTCCAGGTCTGTGTAGTGCACTATAGATATCGCTTTGAGGTTCGCAGTGCAGCGGCACGCTGCTTTTTGGATAACACTTCTTATTCACACAGTAGCAGGTTTTATTTGTGTGTGTTTTGAATCGATGGCTTAACCTAGTAGCAGTAACAGTATAAGGTTTTTTTTTTTTTTTGTGTGTTTGTATCGTTTGCCATAACATAGTAGCAGTAGCAATATCAATTGTTAATATGTAGTCCAGGTCTATGTAGTGCACTATAGTTATAGGTTTGAGGTTCGCGGTGCAGCGACACGCTGCTTTTTGGATAACACATCTTATTTACACAGTAGCAGGTTTTATTTGTGTGTGTGTTTTGAATCGATGCCTTAACCTAGTAGCAGTAACAGTAGAAAGTTTTTTTTTTTTTTTGTGTTTGTATCGTTTGCCATAACGTAGTAGCAGTAGCAATATCAGTTGTTAATATGTAGTCCATGTCTGTGTAGTGCACTATAGTTATAGGTCTGAGGTTCGCGGTACAGCGACACGCTGCTTTTTGGATAACATATCTTATTCACACAGTAGCAGGTTTTATTTGTGTGTGTTTTGAATCGATGCCTTAACCTAGTAGCAGTAACAGTAGAAGGTTTTTTGTGTGTGTGTATGTGTGTGTATCGTTTGCCATAACGTAGTAGCAGTAGCAATATCAGTTGTTAATATGTAGTACAGGTCTATGTAGTGCACTATAGTTATAGGTTTGAGGTTCGCAGTGCAACGACACGCTACTTTTTGGATAACACATCTTATTCACACAGTAGCAGGTTTTATTTTTGTGTGTTTTGAATCGATGCCTTAACCTAGTAGCAGTAACAGTAGAAGGTTTTTTTTTTTGTGTTTGTATCATTTGCCATAACGTAGTAGTAGTAGCAATATCAGTTGTTAATATGTAGTCCATGCCTGTGTAGTACACTATAGTTATAGGTTTGAGGTTCGCGGTACAGCGACACGCTGCTTTTTGGATAACACATCTTATTCATACAGTAGCAGGTTTTATTTGTGTGTGTTTTGAATCCATGCGTTAACCTAGTAGCAGTAACAGTAGAAGGTTTTTTTGTGTGTGTGTGTGTTTATATCGTTTGCCATAACGTAGTAGCAGTAGCAATATCAGTTATTAATATTTAGTCCAAGTGTGTATAGTGCACTATAGTAATAGGTTTGATGTTCGCGGTGCAGCGGCATGCTGCTTTTTGAATAACACATTTTATTCACATAGTAGGAGGTTTTATTTGTTTTTGTGTGTGTGTGTGTGTTTTGAATCGATGCCTTAACATAGTAGCAGTAACAGCAGCATGTGTAATATATATAGTCCATGTTGTGTTTTTGAATTGTTTATATATGGTTATATGCTTTTTGAATAACACAATTTGTTGACACAGTAGTAGATTTTGTTTTTGTATTGGTTTGAATCAACCCAGTTGCAGTACCATTTTTTCTTAGTCGAATTCATGCTTCCTATTTAGATTCAATAACGCAGTAGCAGGTTTTATTTGTTTTTGTATCGTGTTTTTTTTTTTTTTTTTCATTTTTTCGCTTTTGGATTTTTGTAGTATGTCAAAGATGATGTTTGGTAGATTTACATATGGGAAAGAGACTGTTAATATTTCATTGTCCCAAACCACGACATATGAAGAGTTTAGTTTTCAAATTTCTTCAAGATTCCGCTCTCTCAACTATGGGCAGTTTATGATGAGATATGTGCTTAGTGATTGTACCAACTGCCTCTTGGAGAGTGATGATGATATTTTGATAATGCTGAGTATCTTTGAGAAGTTAAGTTGTCCATATATTGATATACATGTTCGTGATCTGGGAGATTCTTCAAAGGCGTGTGATAATATGGTTGAAATATCTACTGCTGTGAAGCCCTCTTCTGGTAATAATGCTCCTATCAGTAGTAGCAGTTTACATGTCAGTAGCAGCTTACATAATAGTTGTGTTAGTAGTGATGCTTCTGATTGTGAGGATGATGACAACATGTTTGTTGACAGTAGCCACAGAGGGGCTACATAAGCCCACAGACCCGCAGCCAGTGCATCCGGGGCCGGACTGAGGCCCGGAGCAGGATCACCAGCACCCGGACCTGAGGTTCAGCAGTCTACCTTGTGACCAGGGGCCCGGGGACTGGGGACGCCAGCCTGCCAAACAGGCCACCAGAGCTGTCCTTTTGTGTGCGAACAGAAGGAAACCAGTCCCACATCGAAGAGTAAGACCAGACCTCACGCCCGACCACCTATATAAGGGCCTCAACTACCCTCTTTAATAGGTAACTGATCTCTCCAACTGCTTATCATACGTGCTTAAGTTATCTATTCATCCCAACTGTACTAACTTAGGCATCGAAGAGGAGAAGACCGGCCCGCCCAATATTCCCCTTAGTTAGCAGGTTCGCAGGAGGAGATCACACCTAGATTCACCAGTCTCTACCAAGCCTACGGGTTTGTGCAGAAACAATGTTAATTGGAAATTTTGTGAATATTAGATCTAAGAGGAAATATATGTCCAGTGAATGAGTTGGGTATATTGGTAAGGTTGGTCAAGTCTTCATTGATGGTGCTTCCAAATTTAGAGAAAAGTTGTCACAATTTGCAGTGGAGAAGGGTTTTCATTTTGATTATGTTAAAAATACCAGCCTTAGAGTTTCTGCTACTTATTCCAAAAAGATTTCTGACGCCTGTGAATGGTATGTTTATGCATCTCTGCACAAGTCCAAAGGTTATTTTCATATCAAGAGGTTGGTGAATACTCATTCTTGTTATGGTGTTGTATGGCAACGGAAGCATAGGAGGCTAGAAGCTAAAGTAATATCTAGTATAATTGTTAATAGGGTGCGGTCTAATCCATTGATTAAACCCAAGGAAATAATCAACCACTTCAAGCATGATTATGGGTTAGACATTCCTTATTACGTGGCATGTAGGGGCAAGGAGTCTGCTAATCAGTTGTTGCATGGTAGTGAACCACTTGGGTATGCTCTACTTCCTTGGTATATTGACACACTCAAAAGAACTAACCCCGGTTCATACTGCATCCTCGAGTCTAAAGAAGGTCGTTTTCATCGATTGTTCATCTCTTATGCGGCTTGCAGAGAAGGATTCAAATTTTGTCGACCCATGCTGTTTCTTGATGGGACATTCATTAAAAACAAGTATAAGGGTGTTATGCTAGGTGCTTGTGCAAAGACAGGGAACAAAGGTATGTTGTTTTTTATTTACTTTCTGAATTTCTATTTTGTAATTTATGTGGACTTGACAGTAGCATGTCTTTTTCTGTTTTGTTCTTGTGACTCTTCACATGTTTTATTTTATGAGTTTGTTTTTGCATGTTGTCGTTTTGTCAGACTTTTTTAAGTGCCAGTAGCAGTAACAGTGTCAAATTTTAGCACGCAGTAGCAGTTATGTTTTCTAGCTATGTTTTATCCAATCACTTATAAAATATCTTTCTTTTTTGTTATCGCAGATGTTTTCCCATTTGCTTTTGCTGTTGTCGATTCTAAAAACAAAGAAAATTGCAAATGGTTTGTTAAATAGTTGGCTATGATTTTGGCAGATGACTACCAGCAACTTGTGTTCATGTCAGACAGTGATGCTGGTTTTCTTGATGCTGTGAAAGAAGTTTTCCCAAATTCCCCCCATTCATACTGTATCAAGCATTTGAAAGACAACCTCAATGACAGGTATCCGACTTCCTTTGGCTCTTCTTTCAAGAAACACATTGTTAAGTCGTTCACAAAGTGGGCATATGCCCGTACGGTGGATACTTTTAACGAAAGGATGGAGGAGTTTATAAAGGAAAGCCGTTCGCAAGGTCAGTCATTTCTTGATAATTTGCACCCTGAAAATTATGCAATAGCCTTCTTCCCCGGAAAACGATATGGTGAGGTGAGCAACGCCTTGTCTGAATGCTTTAACAATATGATTAAAGATAATAGATGTATGTCGTTTTTCTTAAATGCTTGAGACTATGCGTGTGAAAGTTATGGAGTTGTTGCAACGAAGGAGGGCTGAATCCTCTACTTGGAGAAGTGTTTTGTGCCCTAAGTATGAGAAGTTGTTATGGAAGAGGACTGAAATAGGGAGGAACTGGACTGTTTCCCAGTCAAATTATGTCATTTTTGAGGTATCGACGAAGGATAGCACTGTTATGGTTGACCTTGCTGAGAGGGTTTGTTCTTGTGGTTGGTGGCAGCATCGTTGCTTTCCATGTCCCCATGCTGTCCAGATGATGCTAAAGGCTAATTATATGCCATATATGTTTATCGAAGATTACTGGAAGACGACTTTTTATAAGAGCACACATCAGCATGCTTTTTTTCCTATCTCGGATCTTGATAAGCCCGATCCCAATAGTTTTGGTGATTCAGCTATGCAGCCCTCCATCACTCGAAAACCACCTGGAAGACCACAGACAAGGAGGTTCAAGTCTTTTGGTGAAAAGGCTAGACCCATGCAATGCCAACGCCGTAAGAAAACTGGCCACCACAACAGCAGGACTTGCAATTCTGCTATCTGAGCAGTAGTAGATTCAGTCATGAACAGTAGTAGACTGAACGAGTAGCAGTAACAGTAACAGACTGAGCGAGTAGTAATAGCAGTAGCAGATTCATCAATATCAGATTTATGAAGAAGATAAATAAATAGGAAAAAGAAAAAAAAAAAAATGAACAGTAGCAGACCGAACGAGTAGCAGTAGCAGTAACAGACTGAGCAGATTCATCAGTAGCAGATTCATGAAGAAGATACATATGTAGGAAAAAGAAAAACAAGAAGATAAACCAACTTCATTTTACATATGGCATTGATTTGTTGTCGCAAATATTACAGATTTTCAAAGTTTACTCAAACAACTTCATTTTTATTCTAGATATTGATATGTAGTAGCACCTACCTAAAACTGCTGTTTTTTCATGATTTTGGTAGCAGAGATTGTGTGTGATGTTTATCTTACGTTTCTAATATGAAAGTAAAAGATTGTGTGTGAGATTGTGTGCGAACAAAATGTGCATAAACGATCCGAGAAATGTGTGATATCCATATATATTCGCATGATTTTACTTAAAGTGTCATTGATTTCTTCCACCAAAGAAAAGTCTCTTTGATTTCATTACATCTCCACGTACCTAACATTGATAATTGTCATCATGTTCATTAACAATTGTAAGCATTAATTGATAGGAGCACAATGTGCGACGATATTAATATGCTTATGTCTTCATTTATGCTTCGTTTAACCCTTATTTATCTAAGATAGAGTCATAATATAGATTTGGTAGAGTTTTGGAAAAATGTGCTTAATAATCAGAAAAATGACTAAGTATAGAAATCTGAGGAAATAATGTAAAAATATGTCTTTTTCGTGATTCTGAGGCTCGTGTTAAAAGTGACTTATCCTTTTCCAAATTTGATGAAATTTGGTATGCATATAAGTTTATAGTCGCGACTGTTGTCATAGTCAACAAGCTAAAGTGTGTTGTGTCAAAATTTTAGATCAATCGGAGCTCGGGAAGTCACCCAAAAGATGGCTGCAACTTGGCAGTTTGAGCAAAACGATCCAGGGACTACCATGATTCCTGGGACTGTGTCCTGAATTCTGAAATTTCTGTACGACGCATCACTTGGAACCAGAGGACGTACCTTATATGGATAGAAGGCCCTACGAGTTTAGTTTCTCCAGGACTTGGAATCGCATCAATCGGAGCACTGAGGAAAACGTTATGTCAGTTGCAATGCGACAAGGTCACTGCCTGCTGAGAGAGTCAAACTCTTGCCTGTTTTCTCTCTTCTCTGTTTTTGACGGACATTTTGGCACTCAAATGCATACTTGAAGATTTTCCAAGCTTAATGGAGGATAGAGGAAGGCATCAAGCTCAAGCAAAGTGGAAAATCAAGAAGAAGGAGGCATTCCTAGCTAGGCTAGGAGAAGGCTGCCGATAGGCAGCATTGTTACCGATTGTGCACTTTCCGGTTGGGGCATTTTCTATGGATCAAGTCCATTAATCAAGAGTTGCCAAGTCCACAAGACAAGTCCATGATGCATCACAGCCCAATCCAAGAGGGAAATCGGCAGAGGAAGTCTAAGAAAAGTATTACTTTGACGGCAAGGAAAACTAAACCAACTAGGAAAAGGAATTGTCATTCCTTTTGGCTGCCGGCAAACCCTAGGTTTTCCCCTATATATAGCCTGCGATTTCTTCATAAAATGCATCTCATCTCAAGCACAAGTACTAGCCAAAAACTCTACCAAGTCTCACAAGCACCAAACACCCAAATACTTGGCCAAAATCATCACCACCACCATCCAAATTCTGATCCCTTCACCTTGTGTTTCTACCGAGCAGCAGAGCAAGCATCCACCACGTCTTGAAGAGTCTTCCAAGGTTCTAAAAGTGTGATCCACTCCCTCTATGGCTTATGTATTTATTCATATTTGTGTGGTTTGTAAGAACTTGTTTCGATTCTTGGTTTTTGTTAAACTTTTGTATGAACCGATTTTATTGAAGTTTATGTAAAGTAGTTTTGCAATTTTAATTTATGGATTTCGTGTTTAGACTATGGATAATTAGGGCAGTGGTATTTGAAGCATGTTTAGACTTTAAATTGGTTAGTAATCTAAGGGTGTGACTTAAAAACCGAAACATTAGTTTTCTTGGACAAGCATGTAAATCTAGATCATTACCAGAAAAAAGGCTTTTCCCGACGAAATAAAAAAAACGGCCGACGACTAAAAATTTTCGTCGGTAATTCCATAGAATAGCCGACGATTTTATTTTTCGTCGGTGGAAAAACAAAATCGTCGGCCATAGTTTAACCATAGCCGACGATACTGTTTTTTCGTTGGTATAAACAAAAATCGTCGGCTATATTCATATTTCAGTCGACGATTTTAGATTTTCGTCGGCCTTTCTCTGAAACATTAGCCGACGAAAACTTTTGAAATTTTGGCCGACGAAATTGACATTTTCGTCGGCTATAAGTCTATATATTTTCAGATCTAGACAGCAGCTGCTCATTAAAAAAAAAAAAAAAACGGGAGAAAGAGTGAAAAATTTGTGGGTATTGTTGAAATCCGTCCTCTCTTACATTGTGGAGCTATATATAGGTACGTGTATGTGTATATATGTTGATTTTGAGTTTTAGTTGAGTTGATTTTGAGTTTTAGTGATTTTGAGTTAGTAAGTGATTTTTTGTTTTGTTGTTGTTTTAGTGTTAGAATGTATGTATATATGTTGATTTTGAGTTGTAGTTGAGTTGATTTTAAGTTAGAGTTTAATTATGTGTTTTAATTTGATGTTATTTTAATTAGTGTTAAAATATATATATATATATATATATATATATGTGTGTGTGTGTGTGTGTGTGTGTGTGTGTGTGGAGTATAATTATATATATATATATATATGTGTTAATTAATGGTTGTTGATAGTGTAATTAACTTAAATAATGGTTGATATATAGTGTAACTTAAATAATGGTTGTTAATGGTATATATATATATATGAGTTGATGTTGATAATAATATATATTGTAATGTAATTAATTATTAAGGATTTATATATATATACACATATATATATATATATATGTGTTAATTAATTTCTTATCAATTAAAGTTATATATATATATATTATTTTCAGGCTATATATGGATCCGGATAAGAGTTGGATTTCGCTTCCAAGGCATGACCGACGATACACTACAGGAGTTGTGAATTTTTTGCAGTTCGTCGAGGAAAATGCAAACGGGAATTAATACCATTATTGCCCGTACAATAAATGTAGGTGTCGCAGTGATATGTGTCGATTTCCGATTAGGACAGTATGGGAGCACCTAAAGAGTAATGGGTTTTTGCCGAAGTACACACGTTGGATATATCACGGTGAGCCATCATTAGATGGATCGCATGATCATGGGCAGTTTTTTTAGGCGAGCGGTAGTAGTACATCCAACGATCCAACAATGGCATTCGTCAACGACGTGTTTCCTTTTGAAAGCGGTGTACGTGGGGAACAATATATGCATGACCCGGTGCAGCCCTTCCCACAAGTTGTCAACACTGCTGCCTTTGACAAGTACAACAAACTGATTGCATTGCAACAGACCCCTATGTCTTCAAGTTCTGAGAAGACAGTTCTTGAAAATGTGATGGAGGTAATGACGATTAAAGTCGAGACAAAATCGACTATCAGGCAAGTGGATGAATATCTACAGTACACTTCTTCGTTGTTGGAGGAGGGTCATCGTAATCCTACCAATCACTGTAAGGTCCGAAGTATACTCAAAGATCTAGGGCTTTCCTACATTAAGATCCATGCATGCGCATTTGACTGCGTTCTCTTCTGGGGTAAAGATGCAGAAGGGAATGACCATGCTAGCCTTGACGCATGTCTGATATGTCATTCTAACCGATATAAGTTGACGGGAGCTGACAATAGGAAACCTGTGAAAGTGCTTCGGTATTTTCCGTTGAGAGATAGGCTTGAGCGGTTGTACATGTCAGAAACCACCGCAAAAGCTATGAGATGGCACGGTGAGCGGGACGCGGGAGACGCAGATATCATGACACACATCTCTGACGGAGCGGCTTGGAAGGATATAAACAATGAGTTTCCTCATTTTGCGTCAGATGTCAAAAACGTCAGGCTCGGGCTCTCAACCGACGGGTTCAACCCTTTCGGCACCATGAGTCTTTCATACAGTATATGGCCGGTAGTTTTGGTACCTTACAACCTTCTTCCGTGGATGTGCATGAAGAAGGAATATAATATGTTGACGTTGTTGATTCCGGGGCTTGGTTACCTAGGGAAATGTCTCGATGTGTATATGAGACCATTGATTGAAGAGCTTAAGGTATTGTGGGACGTTGGTCATCCTACTTTTGACAAGTACAAAGAGGAGACGTTCCAGATGCATGTCATGGTTATTGGTACCATAAGTGATTTTCCTACTTATGGGATGTTGTCGGGCAGCGTTGTTAGGGGATACAAGGCTTGTCCAGAGTGCCTCAGCGATTATGGGAGCACCCCTCATTGCAACAAGATATGCAGAATGGGTCATCGTGTGTTCCTTCCGGCGGATCACCACTGGCGTTACGAGTCCGCTGCATTTGATGGAACCGAAGAACACGGTGGTCCTCCCAGAAGATGGACGGGAAGAGAAATTTTAGCAGTGCTTAATGAGTACGATTTTGGGCCCCTCAGCAATCATCCCGATATTGTAGCGGAAATACCTGAAAGACCTGAGGAGTACAAATTCTGGACACATAAGAGCATATTGTGGGAACTCCCGTACTGGTGTGAGTTGTTGATCCGTCACTTCCTAGACGTTATGCACATAGAAAAAATTGTTTCTGAAAGTGTGGTGGGCACAACGCTGAACTTGGAGGGGAAGACGAAAGACGGTCCTAAGGCTCGCACTGATTTGCAAAACATGAATATCAGAAAACAACTATGGTTGAAACAAGGGAAGAGAAAAATGCCTCAAGCTCCTTACACCGTCAAGCCTGAGCATAAATCAGAAATTTTCCATTGGATAAGTCGGGCCAAGTATACTCCAGGCTTTGCTGGAAATATAGCCAAGTGTGTGAACAGACAATTCAACAATCTTTACGGGTTGAAAAGTCATGACAATCATATCCTGCTACAACGTCTCTTCCCTGTTTTCATTCGACCGTTCCTTCCTCATCACGTTGTAGAGCCGTTAGTAGCGTTGGCAAGATTTTTCCAGAAGGTATGCACACGGGAAGTGAGAAAATCTGACCTCCGGGAAATGCAACAAGACATCGTTCATATCATGTGTAAATTTGAGATGATATTTCCTCTAAATTTTTTCGACATCATGCCTCACCTCATGATCCATCTTCCTCGACAGTTGTTGCTTACCGGTCCTGTGCAGTTCACTTGGATGTATCCGATGGAAAGGTACGTATTTTACACCTTATGTTAATTTCCTCATCAATATATGTGATTTAGTATTAATGTATTATCATAACACTTTAAAAACTTGATTTATAGGCAACTTGGACAATACGGTGATTTTGTCCAAAACAGATCCGCACCTGAAGGATGTATAGCTGAAGCATATATTGCGTACGAGTACGTCACCTACATGAAGCTGTATTTAGGAGCGGTACAGGAAAGCATACCGGAAGATGTACCTTCACATTTCAATCTTTCCATACTCTCCGACGATGTTGTACTCGGTGGAAAAATGCCAGTTTTCTACAAGTTGAAAGATTATGAGGTAGTCATTGCACATTGGTGGATACTAATTAACTATTTAGAAGTTTAGTTTTGGAAGAACATGCATCTAAACTGTGAACAAGTAGGAGGTGATCTCGATTACCACAACCGGACATTCGCAGAGTATTTCGGCCGCTGGGTACGTAACTTTAACATTATTCTATACGTATTTATATATTATTGTGTATAATTATTCATATTTATAGTTGATTCTGATGGTTGCAGATGGACCTTATTAAAAATGATAATCACCCAAATTGGTCGCACGAACTCAGACTTCTAGCGATGAAGCCGGTCTATTCAAAAGTTTATGCGACGTGTAACACTACCAGAAAAAAGAGCATTACCGACGAAAAAAAAAAAACGGCCGACGACATACTTTTTTCGTCGGCTATTCCCAAGATGGCCGACGATTTTTTATTTCGTCGCTAAAAATAAAAAATCGTCGGCTATTCCACAAGAATGGCCGACGATTTTATCTTTCGTCCCTAAAAAATATTTTTCGTCGGCTATACCCCTAGAATGACCGACGATTTGGATTTTCGTCGGCCTTTCTCTAAAACATTAGCCGACGAAAACTTTTGAAAGTTTGAACTATATTGAAAAATACATATTTTATTTTAGACACAAAACGACAAAAGAATAGCCGACGAGTACTAGGTTTGATTTCGTCGGCTATTCTTTAAAAAAAAAAAAAAAACAGACCACCTTCCATTTTCTATCACTATCGACAACCCATTGCTTCATCCTTCAAATGCAAATGTGTCGTGAAATAAGATATGAGCGAAATAATGAAATACGTCTACGGTTGAAAAATGAGAAGATTCCGACAAAATCTGCGTGCCGAATGTTGCGGTTAACTGTTTTTTACTTCCATTTTCCTATGGGCAGCCTCACGGTCGGTAAATATTTTGAGGAAAATTTTTATACGATTAGTTGCGGCTCATCGATTTGAAACTATTATCTGTTGAAGGTCAGGCCAAAAAACGTCATTTACACAGGCCAATTTCCATTTCTAAGCGTTTAAAGGGTTGACTCACCCGGTTGACCGTCCCGATCGAGCCTTTAACGTTGTCAGATGTAGTTGGATTTTTTTTCATACATGTATTTAATCTTAACGGTGATATCTGACGGTTGGAATAGATTTTCCAAACTTTTAGATTCAAAATCGGAACATATGCACTAATGTTCCTTAACTTGTTTACTAAGTGTTTAAGTGAATGTATAGTTTCAAATAGTTACTATACGTACACTCTTCAAATGCAAATGTGTCGTGAAATAAGATATGACCGAAATAATGAAATACGTCTACGGTTGAAAAATGACACGATTCCGACAAAATCTGCGTGCCGAATGTTGCGGTTAACTGTTTTTTACTTCCGTTTTCCTATGGGTAGCCTGACGGTCGGTAAATATTTTGAGGAAAATTTTTATACGATTAGTTGCGCCTCATCGATTTGAAACTATTATCTGTTGAAGGTCAGGCAAAAAAACGTCATTTACACAGGCTAATTTCTGTTTTAAAGCGTTTAGAGGTTTGACTTCGTAGTTTGACCAAAGGTTTAGCCGACGAATTCAAATATTTCGTCGGCTAAACTCTTGCGATCCGCTTATTGTCCGCCGTTGGATGGCTCAGATCCAACGGCTGTGATTTTCCAAAGTATAGCCGACGAAATATTTGTATTCGTCGGCTATACTCTTGCGATCCGCGCCTTTTCATTGTCCGCCGTTGGATGGGGGAGATCGGACGGCTGCTGAGCGCCTAAAGTATAGCCGACGACATTCAAAGAATAGCCGACGACATTCAAAGTATAGCCGACGATATTAAAGATTTCGTCGGCTATAGTAAAGAATAGCCGACGAAATCTTTTTTAATTGTCGGCTATTCTATCGGGTATAAGTTTGAAACTGCCGAACCCTAGCCTCCGTTTTCTGCATTTTTCCTATTTCTCCTCCGTTTTTCTGCTTTGCGATCCGTAGCGCCTCAGACAGATCCGCACCGCCCCTCTCCTCCTCCTCCTCCTCAAATCGACGACGAATTCTCCTCCTCCTCCATAATCCGGCCGAATTCTCCTCCTCCTCCTCCTCCTCCGATCCGATCCGGTAATTTTTTTTTTTTCAAATTAATTTAATTTAATAAATTATTATATATTTAATTGTAATTATATAAATGGTTATATATTTGTTATATATTTGTTAATAAATTTAATTTTAACAGATTGTTATATATTTGTTATATATTTTATTTTAATTATATAGATTGTTATATAATAAATTGTTATATATTTAATTGTTATATAATAAATTGTTATATATTTTTTATATATTTGTTAATAAATTTAATTTTAACAAATTGTTATATATTTGTTATATATTTTATTTTAATTATATAAATTGTTATATAATAAATTGTTATATATTTGTTATATATTAATTTTGATTATATAAATTGTTATATATTTAATTTTAATTATATAAATTTTTATATAAATTGTTAAATTAATTATATATATAAATTGGTAGTCTAATTATATATATATATATATATATATATATGTTAATAAAGAAATATAGTTATATTTGTATATAAATAGTTATATTTAGGTTAATGGTTAGTATTATTTAAAATGGTCGCGGCTGCAGATGGCTGATGCATTCAGATAGTTCTTCGGAGGCCGTCGTTCCAGATCGATAGGTTCTGGAAGTTCCGCCGGTTCCGCAGACTCCGACAGGACCCTTAGCCAGCCTGAGAGGACCACCAGCCAGCCGCGGAGGAGTGTGGATTCCTCCCAGCCGCGGAGGACTGTGGATTCATCCCAGCCGCGGAGGAGTATGAGTTCTCGGCACCAGACCCTTCTCCAGGCGGGGCGGCCGTCGAGCAGTTCACTTCCACCTGTCGGGCCAGATGCTCCGAGGTTCAGTCGGCAGCTATTTCAGGACGAGATAGCTGCAGACGTTCCTCAGGTTCGTATGCCTGAGGTTCATCGGGAGCCGATGAGGAGTCCGACGACGTCTGCTGCCGACTCGACTGAGGGTCCTACTCTCCCAAACCAGCTCTACCTCCCGTACAACATTCCGGCCATACCGGAGGTCGACTATCGTGGTGTGCCCATATGGCCTGATATGCCTCACTACGTGAGTGCTGCGGAGGTATACCAGCAGCAGCCATTTGAGAACCCTGACCACCTTATTTCGGTGAGGAGAAAAGGAAAGTCGACAGACGAGTCATCCAGTTCAGGTAACATTTGATTTTATTAAAATTAACGCACTAATATTTAATTTTATTAACCAATCGTCGTTTATGTGATAGGGACAGCCACTAGCAGTTCACAGAGGAATACGAGAGGTGTCATATGTTTTGACACGCTCAAGAGAACTGTTGAGCGCAGCGGGAGGATCCAGATCAACGAACCTCCTAATCAGGAGGTTCAGGGGAAAAAAAACGCGACTACTCGGGTTGCGTGGGGGCACTGATTAGGGACAGAGTCCCTATGTTGTAGACCCGGTGGGCTGATGTGCCCGAAGAAATAAAGAGGGAGGTGAACAACGCCGCGTCGGTGAGTAATTTAAAAAATTTTATTTATTTATCGTAATATTTAATAATTTTCGGTATTGTTACAATTGTAAAACTAATAAAATATTATCTTTCAGACATTCTTCGAGATTGCCGAACACAAGCGGGATTGGGCGGACTCTGTGCAGAACTCGAGGTACGTTGGGAATTCCTCATCTTATAATTTGAAATATTTTATGATATTAATAATATTTCTAATGCACTTTTGTTTTTTTCGTAGGTTCAAAGAGTGGAAGAACGAGCTCCGTTCCCACTATAACGAATACGACAACCGTGGTCGTATGGGTACTCCCAGAGAGTTCATGTTCAGGGAGTACGAGTGGCGTTGGTTGAAGACAGTAGACTTCAACAACCCAGTTATGCAGGTAAATACTAAACTTCACTACAAATGTTTATTTTGTTAAAATTTTAATTATTGGTTTAATTATTTTATAATTATTACACTAATATTTTTTTATGTATTTTTCTAATATTTTATTATTTGTTTGAAGGAACGGACTCGCATAAACTCTGCTAACCGCCGCCGTAACACAACCCCCCATCATGCTGGTTCTAGGCCGTTTGCACAATATCAGGAGGAGGCGCTTAGAGATCATCCTGATAGCAACCCGTACTTGGAGACGTTCAAGGTCGCTTCTCCACAAGCGACAGAACAACTCGTAAGTCGTTCATTACGATTTTAAAATTTTAATTATCAATTTACTTAATTATATATTTGTTAGAATATTAATTCTTTTTTTTCCCGTCCAATTAGGAGAGGGTTAACCGGGCCGAAGAAGAGGTGTTCCAGCAAGTAGTTCGGGAGACACAACCGAACATTTCAGAGGCAGATCTGGAAGAAGCCCTGCGACAGGTCGACCGGTCTAATGTCCAAACGGCAGCGAGGATGTTCGACGCAGCCTTCCCAAACCGGTCAAACAACTACTACTGCTGGGGTTTGGGAAGTTCTGGACTAGGGCTTCTGAAGACCACTAAGGGAGGTCAAAAGAAGGGAGGCGGGGAGAGCCAACAGATGAGGGGGGAAGTGCAGCGATTGGCAGAAGAAAATGCAAGGTTGGCGGTCGAGTTCCAGAGATCACAGGAGGAACAACGCAGATCACAGGAGCAACACCACAGAACACAGCAGTATTATTTCGATCTGTCCAGTTGGTATGCTGAATGCGAGAGAATTCGGCAATACAACTACGCCGGCCAACAAAACTGGTGGATGGATATGTTCGCGGCACAACAACAAAACCTTGAACCCCCGCCCCCGTTTCAGCCGTTAGTTGAACCTCCAATGCCTCAACCTCCCGATGATGACAAGCATGATGGAGAGCAGGATGCTGGGGATGACGAGGTGGACTTTAGTGGGTTAGGTGATGATTAGTAGGGTTATATGTTATGTATATTGGAACGAATTAAATAATAAGTCATTTAGACGTGTTTCTTGTTGGTGCAAATGCATGGACTGTCTTTGTGATTTGCAGGTTGCTTGGAATGGTAATTTAGAAAATAATTTAATTTTTTTTTCACCAAATGTAAGAATAGCCGACGATTTTGGCATTATTTCGTCGGCTATAAGCACTATAGCCGACGATTTTTACCAATATTCGTCGGCTATAAGTCTTATAGCCGACGAAAATTACCTTATTTCGTCGGCTATAACTAATTAATGCCTATTAAAATATTAATATATTTCGACGACATAACCGACGAAATAGATGAAATCGTCGGCTATAGTTCAGAACATACAGCCGACGAATTTCGTCGGCTATATTTTACGATATTGTCGGCCATACTCGAAAATACCCGACGAATTTCGTCGGATATTTTGCCAAGGTTTGGTCGACGAAATGATGTTTCGTCGGTAAAGTCGTCGGCCATACTCGCATATAGCCGACGATTTCCTTTTTTTCGTCGGCCATTGGTATAGCCGACGGCGTTTTTCCGACGAATTATAGCCGACGAAAATTTTGTCGGCAGAAGGAATAGCCGACGAAATTTCGGCATAGTCGACGAAATTTTTTTCGTCGGCTATGCCCTCGGATCTGGTAGTGTAAGGTGAATGGTGTGTTATTTCGATGTGAAGAGAGAGACGTCAGACTGAAAACACAAAATTCAAGGGTTATGGCACATGGTGGGGATGATGGAGTTGACTATTACGGTGTTCTCCATTCAGTTGTGGAACTGCATTATGGGGAAGGCATGAAAGTGCACATTTTCAAGTGTAGATGGTTTGACACACTGCCGCAGAGCATGAAAACCGATCAATACGGCATAACTTCTGTGAACACTAGTACATCATGGTATGAGGATGACCCGTTCGTTTTAGCCACATAGGTGAAATAAGTGTTTTATCTTGATGATCTCGCCAAGGGTGACCCGTGGAAAGTAGTCAACACTATCCACTATCGCAACATTTACCGGGCGTCTACACTTGGAGTGGCTGAAGAGAACGAGGAAGGTGGCACCGCGTATCAAGAGCCCAACTCAAACGGTATTCCTGACTCCTCTTTTATTCGCCTAGACACGCTGGTGCGAATTCGATGTGAAGAGCCACTGCTTGTTGATGTTGATCCAAATGAAGAAACTAACGAAGACTCTAGTGGTGAGGAAAGACATAGATTACCCCTATCGAGCAATTCAGAAACCAAAGAAGACTCTTCCGATGATTCCGATTACAATCCGACGGATTAAGTAATTTAGATGATGTAATCCTTTCATTTGTAATCCACTGATTTCTAATGAACGGGCGTGGAGATGAGCCTCCCAGCTAGGCTGGGTTCCAAACCCCTTAAAAAAAATTTGAAATATGTTGACTGCTGGGTTTATGTTTTCTTGATGTTCAATTTTGGTTATATATGAACAGGAAATAGGAATACAAGAGGTGTAAACCTATTGATTTTTTTTACCTTTTTCATATAATAGCCGACGAAAATTTGTTATTTCGTCGGCTATACTCATAATAGCCGACGAAAAATTCATTATTTCGTCAGCTATAACTATATTGAAAAATACATATTTTATTTTAGACAGAAAACGACAAAAGAATAGCCGACGAGTACGAGTCTCTCGTCGGCTATGATTTAAAAAAAAAATGACCATATTCCATTTTCTATCACTAACGATAAACCATTGCTTCATCCTTCAAATGCAAAAATGTTGTGAAATAAGATATGACCGAAATAATGAAATACATTCAGGGGTTGAAAAATGACAAGATTCCGATAAAATCTGTGTGCCGAATGTTGCGGTGAACTTTTGCGTAGAGACGTTCATTCAAGTCTATCGTCTCGACCAACTCATCCATTTTTTCATTTCAGTCAGAGGGTTTCCAGTCCTTCGAGACAGAGTATTGTTTTCGGTGCAGATAAATAGCACTGTCAACTGAACTTTGCTTGAACTTCCTTGCCAACTGTTTTTTTTTTCATATAATAGCCGACGAAAATTTGTTATTTCGTCGGCTATTATAGCCGACGAAAAATTCATTATTTCGTCGGCTATAACTATATTGAAAAATAAATATTTTATTTTAGACAGAAAACGACAAAAGAATAGCCGACGAGTACTTGTCTCTCGTCGGCTATAATTTAAAAAAAAAAATAAAAAAATGACTATATTCCATTTTCTATCACTAACGATAAACCATTGCTTCATCCTTCAAATGCAAAAATGTTGTGAAATAACATATGACCGAAATAATGAAATACGTCTACGGTTGAAAAATGACAAGATTCTGATAAAATTTGGGTGTCGAAAGATGCAGTCAAAGGTTTTATTCCTTCGTTTCTCTAATGGTAGCGTTACCTTCGGTAAATATTTTGAAGAAAATTTTTATACGATTAGTTGCATCTCATCGATTTGAAACTATTATCTGTTGAAGGTCAGGCCAAAAAACGTCATTTAGACAGTTCAATTACCATTTCTAAGCGTTTTGAGGTTTGACTCACCCGGTTGACCGTTCCGATCGAGCCTTTAACGTTGTCAGCTGAATTTTGATTTTTTTCCATACATGTATTTAATCTTAACGGTGATATCTGACGATTGGAATAGATTTTCTAAACTTTTAGATTCAAAATCAGAACATATGCACTAATGTTCCTTAACTTGTTTACTATGTGTTTAAGTGAATGTATAGTTTCAAATAGTTACTATACGTAGACTCTTCAAATGCAAAAATGTTGTCAAATAAGATATGACCTAAATAATGAAATACGTCTACGGTTGAAAAATGACAAAATTCCGATAAAATCTGTGTGCCGAATGTTGCAGTTAACTGTTTTTTACTTTCGTTTTCCTATTGGTAGCCTGACGTTCGTTAAATCAATTTTGTAAAATTTTTATATGATTAGTTGCGTCTCATTGATTTGAAACTATTATCTGTTGAATGTAAGGCCAGAAACCGTCGTTTAACTAGACTAATTTCTGTTTTTAAGCGTGTAGAGGTTTGACTTAGTGGTTTGACCTATAGTTTAGCCGACGAAAATTATATGTCGTCGGCTAAACTCTTGCGATCCGCGCCTTTTTATTGTCCGCCGTTGGATGGCTCAGATCCAACGGCTGTTGATTTTCCAAAGTATAGCCGACGATGTTCAAAGAATAGCCGACGAAATCTTTTAAATCGTCGGCTATTTTCTCAGTTTAGCCGACGAAAATTATATTTCGTGGGCTAAACTCTTGCGATCCGGCCTTTTTATTGTCCGCCGTTGGATGGCTCAGATCAGATGGCTGTTGATCTTCCAAAGTATAGCCGACGATGTTCATAGAATAGCCGACGAGATTCAAAGAATAGCCGACGACATATTCTAAATCTTTTAATTCGTCGGCTATTCTCTCTGCAGTAAAAGCTGAAAGCCGCAGTCAGCCCGACTTTTTTCAACCCTAAATCCGTAAAAACTCCTCCTCCCCTCCTCAAATCGTCCGCTCTCCTCCTCCAATCCGCCGCTCTCGTCCTCCTCCTCCTCAAATCGGCGCCGGCAAGATCCCCTCCTCCTCCATCCGGCCTCCTCCTTGCCCTTCTCCTCCGGCCCCCTCCTCCTTCCCCTCCTCCTCCTCCGCCAAAACATATCCCGAAGGTTTTTTTTGGTTTTTTTTTTTCAATTTATTTTAATTTTATAATTTAGGTATATAATTTAGATATTTAAGTGTGTGTTAAATTGTTATATATATTGGTTATATGTATAAATTGTTATATTAATTATATATATAAGTTTGTAGATTAATTATATAAATTGTTATATATTTGTTAATATTGGTTATATGTTAATGTATATTTTAATTGTTATATATAAATTGGTAGCCTAATTATATAAATGGTTATATTTATGTTAATATATAAATGGTTATTTGTATGTATATATATGTTAATGATGAAATATAGTTATATTTGTATATAAATGGTTATATTTATGTTAATGGTTAGTATTATTTAAAATTAGTTAAAATTTAAATATTAATTTGTTAGTATGTTTTAAAATATGTTAGTATTATTGGTTATTATATTAATTAGAATTTGTTATTTAATGTAATATAATTTAATATTAATTAATGTATTAATGCCTCAAGCTCCATATGGCCGATGCATTCAGACAGTTATTCGGAGGCCGTCGTTCTTCCAGATCTAGGGATTCTGGAAGTTCTGCCGGTTCCGGAGACTCCGAGAGGACCCTTAGCCAGCCTGAGAGGACCACCAGCCAGCCTCAGAGGATGGATTCATTCCAGCCGCGGAGGAGTGTGAGTTCTCGGCACCAGACCCTTTTATCGGCGGGGCGGCCGTCGAGCAGTTCACGTCCCCCTCTCCGGCCAGATGCTCCGAGGTCGAGTAGGCAGCTATTTGAGGACGAGATAGCTCCAAACGTTCATCAGGTCCGTATGCCTGAGGTTCATCGGGAGCCGATGACGAGTCCGGCGCCGTCTCCTGCTGACTCGACTGAGGGGCCTACTCTCCCAAATCAGCTGTACCTGCCATACAACATTCCTGCCATACCCGAGGTCGACGAGCGTGGTGTGCCCATATGGCCTGATATGCCTCAGTACATGAGTGTTGCAGAGGCATACCATCATGAGCCATTTGAGAGACCTGAGCTCCTGATTTCGGCGAGATTAAAAGGAAAGTCGACAGACGGGTCATCGAGTTCAGGTAACATTTGATTTTATTAATTAAATGTTTTATTAAAATTAACGCACTAATAGTTAATTTTATTAACCAATCGTCGTTTATGTGATAGGGACAGCCGCTAGCAGTTCAAGCAGGAATACGAGAGGTGTCATATGTTTTGATACGCTCAGGAAAACTGTTGAGAGCAGGGGGAGGATCCAGATCAACGAACCCCCTAATCAGGATATTCAGGAGAAAAAACGCCGCGATTACGCGGGTTGGGTGGGGGCACTAATTAGGGATAGAGTCCCTATGTTGTGGACACGGTGGGCTGATGTGCCGGAAAATATCAAGAGGGAGGTCAACAACGCGGCGTCGGTGAGTAATTTAAAAAACTTAATTTCTTTATCGTATTATGTAATAATTTTCGGTATTGTTATAATTGTAATACTAATAAAATATTATCTTTCAAGCATTCTTCGAGATTGCCGAACACAAGCAGGCTTGGGCGTACGCGATGTAGAACTTGAGGTACGTTGGGAATTCCTCATCTTATAATTTGAAATATTTTATGATATTAATAATATTTCTAATGCACTTTTGTTTTTTCCGTAGGTTCAAAGAGTGGAAAAACGAGCTCCGTACCCACTTTACCGAATACGACAAACATGGTCGTATGGGTACTCCAAGAGAGTTCATGTTCAGGGAGTACGAGTGGCGTTGGTTGAAGACAGTAGACTTCAACAACCCACTTATGCAGGTAAATACTAAACTTAACTATAAATGTTTATTTTGTTAATATTTTAATTATTAGTTTAATTATTTTATAATTATTACACTAATATTTTTTTATGCTTTTTTCTAATATTTTATTATTTGTTTGAAGGAACGGTCTCGGATAAACTCTGCCAACCGCCGCCGTAACACAACCCCCCATCATGGTGGTTCTAGGCCATTTTCACAATATCAGGAGGAGGCGCTTAGAGATCATCCTGATAGCAACCCGTACGTAGAGACGTTCAAGAAGGCTTATCCATTAGCGACAGAACAGCTTGTAAGTCGTTGATTACGATTTTAAAATTTTAATTATTAATTTTACTTAATTATATATTTGTTAGAATATTAATTATTATTTTTTTCCAGTTCAATTAGGAGAGGGTGAACCGGGCCGAAGAAGAAGTGTTGCAGGAAGTAGTTCGGGAGACACAACCGAACATTGCAGAGGCAGATCTGCAAGAAGCCCTGAGCCAGGTCGACCGATCGAATGTCCAAACTGCAACGCGGATATTCGACGCAGCCTTCCCACAACGGTCAAACGACTACTACTGCCGGGGTTTGGGAAGTTCTGGAATAGGGGTCCTGAAGACCACTAAGGGAGCTCAAAAGAAGGGAGGCGGGGACACCCAACAGATGAGGGGGAAATGCAGAGATTGACAGAAGAAAATGCAAGATTGGCGGCCGAGTTCCAGAGATCACAGGAGCAACAACGCAGAGCACAGCAGTATCATTTGGAAATGTCCAGTTGGCATGCTGAATGCGAGAAAATTCGGCGACATAACTACGCCGGCCAACAAAACTGGTGGTATGCTATGTTCGCGGCACAACAACAAGGCCTTGAACCCCCGCCCCCGCCCCCGCCCCCGCCCCCGTTTGAGCCGTTAGATGAACCTCCAATGCCTCAACCTCCCGAGTTCATTCAGTAAGATGATGAGCATGATGGACAACACGATGGTGGGGATGACGTGGTGGACTTTAGTGCTTTAGGTGATGATTAGGGTTATATTTTATGTATATTAGAACAAATTAAATAATAAGTCATTTAGACGTGTTTCTTGTTGGTGTAAATGCATGGATTGTCATTGTGAATTGCAGGTTGCTTGGAATTGTAATTTAGAAATTAATTTAATTTTTTTTCCCCAAAATGTAAGAATAGCCGACGATATTGGCATTATTTCGTCGGCTATAAGTGCTATAGCCGACGATTTTTACCAAATTTCGTCGGCTATAACCGTTATAGCCGACGAAAATGACATTATTTCGTCGGCTATAGCTAATTAATGTCTATTAAAATATTAATATATTCTGACGAAATAACCGACGAAATAGATGAAATCGTCGGCTATATTTCAGAACAAATCGCCGACGAATTTCGTCGGCTATAGTTTACGATATAGCCGGCCATACTCGAAAATATCCGACGATATTTTGCCAAGGTTTGGTCGACAAAATGAATTTTCGTCAGTGATAATTTTAGAATGGCCGACGATTTCGTTATTTTCGTCGGCCATTCGTTTTACCGACGCCCTTTTACCGACGAATTATAGCCGACGAAAGTTTCGTCGGTAGAAGGAATAACCGACGAAAATTTGGCATAGTAGACGAAATTTTTTTCGTCGGCTATTCTGTCAGATCTGGTAGTGTGGCTCGAGCTCCGGTTCCGCCAGATGCAGCTTCCCCCGCTTGCTGCGCCGTGCACAGCCACTCTCTGGTGCCGATTCTTAGCTCAAACGGAAGAGGACGTCGTGCTGAACATTTTAACATGTCACACGCCTCGAGAGGTGGCCGGATGAGGGAGATCGACGCGAAAGAAGTTTCGGATTCAAATTGGGGACGATGAATAGTAAAAATTGCGATATTTTGGAATTTTCTGCTATTTTCGGAAACTTTCACTTTTACCCGCAAAATCCCTTCTATTTATAGCAATTTCTGATTTTGGAAATAACTTCAGGTCGTAACTTCTTCATACAACATCCATTTCACGTTTGCCACGTGTCTACGAACTCGTATCGTCGAGCTCTACGACTTTCGTGAAGGAAACTTTTCAAAAATCATAACGAATCAAAAAGTCAACTTTTGACCTAATGAAACTTAAACGATTTTCAAATTAAAATTTTCGAAATCACTTCTGACGTCGCGCAACGACTCGTTACAAGCATACAAAATGCTAAATCTCACAAAACAACCTTCTAATAATTACGAGAAATTTACATGAAATTAGAAATAAAAATCGGGTTATTACAAAAGCTGTCCTAAGGATAAAGTTATGCCAGTCATAATTCCAGAAGGTCTCTGTCTGCCGAGAGAAAGAAGCTACTGCCCATTTTGGGGAATTTCTGTGTTGCTACACCAAAGGCCAACCCAATTGCATCAAATGAGAGTTGATGAGCCAAATGAAGACAAGAGAAGTCAGCCAAGCTAAAAGGGAGGCTCAAATAAGGAAAGAACAAGTTCCCTAGTTCTAACAGAAACATGAATACTTTATGCCGGTTCTAGGAGAAGTGTTCCTGGCCCAACTAGGGAAGCCTGCAGTTGCGACTTGGACCATCTATCCATCAAGAAATGTTGTTGATCTATCAAAGAGTCCACCCAGTCATGATCCATGAAGAATCGGCAGAAGAAGTGTTCTAGAAGAACCAAGAAAGGAAGAAAAGCAAAATTGGATGCATTAAGGATTTTCTTTGCCGATTTGAATAAGGATTTATGCCGATTCTCTTCAAGCCTCTCCCTTATATAAAGGCACATCCTATACACAAAAAAGTTATCTCATCTCAAGCACAAGTACTAGCCAAAAGCTCTACCAAGTCTCTCAAACACCAAATAGAAAAATACTTAGCCAAAACCCGATACTACCACATCCCAAAATTCCGTACCTTCACCTTACCTTCTGCCGTGCGTTTTCACCACATCTTTTGGAGTCTTCAAGGTTTCTTAAGTGTGATCCATTTCCTCTATTATTACTATATTTATTCATGTTTGTGTAGTTTGTAGGAACTTGTTTCAATTCTTAATTTTTGTTAAACTCTTGTATGAACTCGGTTTGGTGTTTATGTGATAGTTTTCCGATTTTAGCATGTAAATTTTGTTTGCATAGATAATTAGGACAGTGGTATTAGATGCATTTTTAAAACTTAAAATCTATTAGTAATCTAAGGTAAGGGCATGAAAATCGGTACTTAGTGTCGTCTTGAATGAATCTAGATACTACGTTTAATCGGCTAGAATAATAACGAACTAGATGAACGTGACTGTCTCTGTGATTTGTGTTACTCACTTAGGGCGATTAATCTTATAACTGGCATATTAAATAAGAAGATTGACAACCTTACTTATTTACTTGTTTTCGATTTTAGACTCTTGTGCTTAAATGTTAAGTCTTGACGGATTAGCATAAATTTTAGGATCCATAACGGAAGTTCGGTCTTAAAAATGTTAGAGGTCTAACAACTAGGTACATAGCAAAAACTCTAATTATGGTCGAAACTCTAAGTCTAAATTGTGTCTATACTTGTTCCTTACTTTCTTGCATACGTGTCTTGACAGGACCCGCCCTGAATACAACACTGTTATCCAGAGTGGATCATGCGGGGACCATTTCAAGTGAGGTTCTACCGAAAATTCGGCATGACCTCTCTTAAAATGGACGACCCAAACCTGGAAGAAACAAAAATCAAACACTTCTAAATATCCATCCTGACTCATGGAGCCACCTGCTCCCCCAAAAACAAACAACTTCCACCACCAAGTAATAAAACTCAATTTCAAATATATGCAAAATAAATAAAATACCAAATATCACGACTTCAAGTTACATCCAAAATAAACAGTTTAAGTCTACAACAAAACTCAAAGTATCAGAGCGACTATACAAGGAAGATATTTTACAAGTAGGCTAATCTGATAACCTACGATCATTGACAGCGGAAGGGAACGCTAGACCTTGCCTCCTACTATTGCCGAACAGCTCTGCACACTGGGCAGTTAAAACGAAAGGCCTAGGGAAAGTAATTCAAAATATTAGCGTGAGTGGACAAAAATCAATATATAACTACATATCACTTTACTGAAAAGTAATTTATTACTTTCCTCAATTTTCATAATTAAATCGTGATGCATGCTTTAAATAAAATATTTAAAATATAATATTCTTAGTATGAAGACCACCCAGCCCCGCTGGTTCGGGAATTTATAAAATAATTGAAAATCTCAAGAATTCACGAATACCAAGTATAGAATTTAAATAAATAACTAGACCAATCCCATTGACCAATGAATAAAATCCAATAAAAATAGGGGAATGTTAGCCACCATATAATAACTAGCCTCCAAGACTAAGGGTCAGAGTCTCCCAGACTCTATATAGCGTCCCACGCTAAACCTCTATACAACCCTACGTCGAGCACCGAGTGTGAATTTGACCTATATGGTCAAGTCGTCACCTCGCGTGGGATGAGGTTACTAAGCTAGCTAGCAATAATCATATATGGACCCTTGTATGGTGAAAAATCCGAAAACAAATCAAAATACATTTCCCCTATTAACTCATGAAATAGTACGGTCCCCGATCGCACTTCTGAAGCTTATAAATATAATTAAATCCAGTCATAGCCTCATAGGAAATAAATGAAATCAACACATCCAGTATGGCATAATATTCAAACTGATTCAAAATCATATAATCCCCGGAAATCTCCTTTCCGGTTAAATATTAAAATACATATAAATTTTCCAATAATTTAATTTAATTTGTAACCCATTTAAAAGTCAATAAAAAGAAATCGTCAAATAAATTAGATTATCGACCTTCGATAATCCATAACATTCTCAGAATTAACCAATAAATATATAAACCCCCACGGTACTAAAAACATTCATGCATGCATCAATTTAAAATAAAAGTCCACTCACAGTACTAGGCCGGTCTCTGACTCGAGTCCTCCTCTCGTTGAGTCTCTCCTCGGCCTGTAAATAAATTTATTTAGAAAACCCGAACTCAAGCTTAAATTATAAAAACTTAATTCACTGACGTCCTCCCAACGAAGCCTCCCAAACACGGACTACGAAATTTCAATTGGAATATAACTGAACTTAGTTATTATATCCCAATTGAGGCCCTTCACTTCCCTTGTTATTTCTTTTTCGCCGAGAATCCCTTTTTCTCGCATTTACTCCTCTTAATTGAATGTCCAAAAGTGAAAAGAAAAATAGTCAAAAGTAATTCTGTAATTCTAACAGTAAATGGTAATTTCAATTTACTTTTACTGTTTAACTTTTACCATTTACTAATTACTGAATTACTGTTTACTGTTACTGTTTTACTATTCACCATTTACTGTTTAACTTTTTTACTTTTACTATTACTGTTTCGCCGCCGCCGCCACAACAGCAGCTCCACCGCCGCCCCTGCTGCAGCAGCTCCGCCCTAGCCAAAACCACCCCAAAATCTTCCTAACCTTCTGCTACCAACACCTGAGGCTCACCTCCTCCTCCCTCAGCCGCCCAACACCGCTGCAGCCGCCGCAAATGGCGGCTGTCAAGGCGGCCAAATCCCCCCCTCCCCCAACCTGCAATTCCACAAAACTCACCCATTCGAACCTAAAATCGCACCAATTAAACTCCCAACAACACCAAGAATTCAATTCCAACCTCCAAAAACACAAATTCCATCGAAAACTCAAAACCCTAAAAATTTCAATTTTGAAATTTGCCTTACCTGGGTCGAATTGATCTAAACCACTTGGGGAAGTTGCTAAACAACTCAAGGCCTTCCTTTCCCCCCTAAAATCGAGTCAAGAAGTGGCCGATTTGGAGAGTTCTTACTCCTACTTGTTCGAGGCCTTTCGGCTGCAAACCGGCCAAACGGCGGCGAGGTTCGCCGAGCCGCTGTCATGGGAGAAGGAGGGAGGTGGTGCGAGCGTTCGGCACCGGTAGCACCGGGTTTGGTGGCCGGACGATGGAGTTGGGTAGTGGTGGTGTCGGGGGATAGGCTATCGGGCAGAAGAGGGAGAAGAGAAGGAGAGAAAGAAAAAGAAGGGAAAGAGAGAAAAAAAGAAAAGAAAAAAATGGGTTTCCAAAACGGGAAACTTCTAACTTATTTATACCCGATCTAAAATTTTTGGAAACAACGTATTTTACGACACCACCAAATAATATTTTTACTCCGACAAAACTAAACGCGTAATCGAAATTCAATTTAGTGTGTTCTACCTCACGAAACCAACAAAATTCCGCTAAACCGAATTAAAGAAACAATTCTCATAAGTAAAAGATTTTAAATAAATCTACCCATAAATTAAACAAGATTCGGGGCGTATCAAATCTCCCTTCCTTATAAAAATTTCGTCCCCAAAATTTACGTACCTGTCAAAGGAAGAGATAGGGGTATTGCTGCCTCATTTGTTCCTCCAGCTCCCAAGTAGCTTCTCCTATATCATGACTCCTCCATAGCACTTTCACGAGTGGTATGGTCTTGTTCCTAAGCACTTGCTCCTTTCGATCCAGAATTTCGATTGGTTGCTCTTTATAAGTCAAATTTTTCTTTAAACTAATAGGCTGCTCTTCCAAGATATGAGATGGATCGGCCACATATTTACGAAACATGGAAACATGAAAAACATCATATATCTTAGACAATTCGGGAGACAATTCTAACTAGTAAGCCACAAGACCAACACATTCTGTAATCGCATAAGGGCCGATATATCTTGGACTAAGCTTTCCACGCTTCCCAAAGCGAACCACACCTTTCCAAGGAGATAGCTTTAAGAACACCCAATCACCTACTTGAAACTCCAGGTCTCTCATGCGGTTATCAACATAACTTTTCTGTCTACTTTGGGCAGTTTTAAGCTTATCTCTGATAACCTTGATATTCTCATTTGTGGTGTGGATGATTTCTGGTGCTGCAAGTTCTTTTTCTCCCACTTCATTCCAGCAAAGAGGTGTACGGCCCTGCTTTCCATACAAGGCTTCAAATGGTGCCATATCAATACTAGAATGATAACTATTATTATAGGCAAACTCTATCAAAGATAATTTCTCATCCCAACTACCTCTGAACTGCATCACACACGACCTCAACATGTCTTCTAGGGTCTTAACGGTTCTCTCTGATTGACCATCAGTCTGAGGATGAAAGGCAGTACTAAAATGCAAGCGGGTCCCCAAAGCGGCCTGCAACTCCTTCCAGAATCTGGAAACAAAACGGGGTTCCCGATCAGATACAATGGATTCAGGTATACCATGGAGTCTCACGATCTCGTTTACGTATAATTCTGCCAATTTCTCCAATTTAAAAGTTTTCTGAACTGGAAGGAAATGGGCTGACTTGGTCAACCGATCTACAATCACCCAAATACCATCATGCCCACTTCGTGTACGAGGTAGACCATAAACAAAATCCATGGTGATATGATCCCATTTCCACACAGGTATCTGCAAAGGTTGCTGCAAACCTGAAGGTCTCTGCCTCTCAGCTTTCACCTGTTGACAACTTAAACATCTACTTACAAAAGCTGCAATTTCCCTCTTCATATTAGGCCACCAGTAAAATTCTCTCAAAGTTCGATACATTTTTGTACTACCATGATGCATGGCATAAGCAGAGCTATGTGCTTCTTCCAGAATCTCATGCTTAAGCATCTGATCATTTGGAACAACAAGCCTGTTTTTAAATAACAATGTCCCATCACTCTTACTGGAAAAGTCTTCATGTGAGTTACTCAGAGCCTTGACTCTTATTTGCTCTAAGGATGGATCTTCAAACTGTGCTTCTCGCACTTTATCAATTAGGATTGGTCTCACATGGAAACTGGCTACCAACGCACCTACCTCATCCGTAGATAATTCAACTCCTGTAGCTCGCAATTCGCAAAGGAATGAAACTTGAACTACTCTTAAGTGTGATAAACTAGAGGAGGGTTTCCGACTAAGTGCATCTGCTACCACATTAGCCTTTCCTGGATGATATTCTATAGTTCAATCATAATCTTTAATCAACTCCATCCACCTCCTCTGCCTCAAATTCAACTCCTTTTGAGTAAACACGTACTGCAAGCTCTTGTGGTCAGTAAAAATCTGACATTTAGCTCCATAAAGATAATGCCTCCACAACGTGAGTGCCAAAATTACAGCTGCCAGCTCTAAATCGTGGGTGGGGTAATTCAATTCATGCAGCTTTAGTTGTCTAGAAGCATAAGAAATTACCTTACCATGCTGCATCAATACACAGCCCAAACCTTGCTTAGAAGCATCGCTAAAAATGACGTACTCCCCACTATCATCAGGCAAAGTCAAAACTGGAGCACTAGTCAACCGAATCTTGAGTTCTTGGAAACTCTGTTCACATTTATCTGACCACTCAAATTTAACCCCTTTCCTGGTTAACCTTGTAAGCAGAGCGGCGATTCTCGAGAAATTCTGCACAAAACGCCGATAATAGCCTGCCAGGCCCAAGAAACTATGGATTTCCGATACATTGGTAGGTCTACTCCATTGGGTTATAGCCATCACCTTTTGAGGATCCACACTCACCCCTTCAGCTGAAACAACATGGCCTAAAAATCTCACGCTACTAAGCCAAAATTCACACTTACTAAATTTTGCATACAGCTGATTATTCCTCAAAGTCTGAAGGACATAACGCAAATGCTTAGCGTGCAACTTCATATTCTTGGAGTATACCAAAATATCATCAATAAACACAATCACAAAACGATCAAGATACGGACGAAACACCCGATTCATCAGATCCATAAATGCTGCGGGTGCATTTGTCAGTCCAAAAGGCATTACTAAGAACTCATAATGGACATATCTCGATCGGAAAGCAGTTTTTAGTATATCAGACTCCCTAATACGCAACTGATGATAGCCCGACCTCAAGTCAATCTTAGAAAAGACCGAAGCACCTCGTAATTGATCAAACAAATCATCGATACAAGGTAGTGGATATTTATTCTTCACAGTTACTTGATTTAGCTTCCTACAATCAATACATAGCCTCAACGTACCATCCTTTTTCTTAACAAATAGCACCAGAGCGCCCCAAGGAGATACACTAGGTCGAATAAAACCTTTATCCACCAACTCTTGCAACTGAGTCTTTAATTCTTTCAAGTCAGCTGGGGCCATCCTATAGGGTGCTTGAAAAATAGGTGATGTACCGGGGAGTAGATCAATAGCAAAATCAATCTCCCGAACTGGAGGTAAACCAGGTAACTCATCAGGAAAAAATCTGAGAATTCATTTACCACAGGAATGTTCTCCATTTCTGAAATTCCCACTCTAGAATCTATCACATGAGCTAAAAATGCCTGGCAACCCTTACTCAATAACTTTCCAGCTCTCACAGCTGAAATTAAACAAGAGGGAATGATATTTCGTTCCCCCCTGAAAATAAATTTCAGGAAGTCCTGGATTGCGTAACAACACAGTCTTGCGGAAACAATCTACCAAAGCATGGTGAGTCTCCAAGAAATCCATTCCCAAAATCACATCAAACTTTACCAACTCCAAAGGAATTAAATCTGCCATTAAGTTATAACCTCCTATTAAAACATCACAACCCTCGAAAACGCACTCAATTTTAAACATATCACCTGGGGGTACTGATACGTACCATTGGCCTGGAAGAGGCGAGGATGGTACGTTGGCATGAAGCGCAAATCTACTAGATATAAAAGAATGCATCGCTCTGGGATCAAATAAAGTAAAAGCTGGTTGGCCAAATATAAACAACATACCAATGACTACGTCAGGTGAAGCACGACCCTCTTGCTGTGTCATGGCATGAAGTCTGGCATGGGTAGTGGGACGACCTCTACCTCTGGCAAGAGCACTTGTGCGCATACCACTGCTAGAAGTACCAGCTGATGACTGACAAACACCAGAAGTGGCACCATCGGTGGGATAAGGACAGTCCCTCTTGAAATGACCAGGCTGACCACACTAGAAACACACTCCTGACTGTGCTTGACCCCGTCCATACTGAAAAGACTGACTACTAAACCTTCCACTCTGACTGCTTCCCCCACTTCTAAACTGATCCGACCGCCTTCTACTAAAGGAACCTCTGGAGCTACCCCTGAAAGGCCCTCTCCATCTGGCTCTAAAATTTGCACCATAGCCCCCACTACTACCACGACTGCTTCTAGTTGATGATCCCGAACCTGAGGAAGAAGCTGCTTTCTTGGAAGGACCTTGACTAGGACCACCATACTCTCGAGGTCGAAAACCTGATGCCATATGGTTCTCAATGGCAATGGCCGCACCAACTGCATCCCCAAAAGTGGCGTACATCACACCAGTCATCTTATCCAAAAACGGCTCTCCAAGTCCCTGAGCAAACCTCCCAATCCTGCTCAAATCATTCGGAACCAGGTGCGGCACATGGTAGGCCATGGTAGTAAACCTCTGCTCAAACTCTAATACACTCTCTTCATTTCCTTTCTTCAGTTTCAGAAAATCCCAATGCAATTTGTTAAGGTGCGCTGGAGTAAAATACCTAGCATTGAAGTGGGTCTTAAACTGCTCCCATGACATATCCCTAGCCTCTCCATACTGAGGTACAATGCTCTGCCACCAATGATAGGCAGCCTCATCTAGGAAGGTCACTGCCAAACTCACCTTTTGGTCCTCTGGAACCCTTGTATCACTGAATGCTCTCTCCATTCGTGATACCCAATTGTGAGCATCTAATGCCTCCTTACCACCCTTAAACTCAATTTCTCCGGCTTCCTTAACAGCTTTTCTCCTAGTAATCTGGCGGTCATCAGGGGCAGGCACTAAATCTGCCACTCGACTCAACAGTCGTCTATGCAGCACGGACACGAGTTCGAGTGTCCAATACGGACACGATTCGATACGTGGACACGGCAAATGAAATTTTTTTCAGACATGGACACGTGGTGGACATGTTAATTAAATATTATTTTTAATATATATATATATATATATATATATATATATATATATACACACACACACACACACACACTTAACACAACCCCTAAACACTTCACTCTCTTTCTGTCTCTCCCCACCACCACCGCCATGGCTTCTGCTTCTCCCACCTCACTGCCCCTCCTTTGCCTAACTAGCACCACACCCACAAATATATACACCTGCTTCTCCTCTCTCTCCTTTCCTCAAAATCACGATGTTGGGTCCAGACAAGAAGAAGCTAAAGCCGTCGCCATATCCGCCACCTCCACCGACGATCGACACCGTCGTTTCAAACCAAAACCAATATCATCCCCCGAGCCAAAGATGGGAGGACTTGGACTTGGACGTGGACTGCTCATCGCCATCTTTGTCAGCCACCTCCTCTCCCCCCTCTTCTCCTTTCTCCACTCCCTCTCTTTGTCAGTCGAGCGTAGCGGAGGAGAGGAGCGGAGGAGCGGAGGAGCGGAAGAGATGACCGGAGATGAGGACCGGCGCGGAGGGGAGGAGGAGAGGAGAGCGGAGCCAAGAAAAATCAAGGATCGATTTGTGACGAAGGAGAAACTCGAGCCCTAACCCCCAATTCAGTGTGATAAAAGACCAAAATACCCCCGTGTCCAACCCATCTGGCGTGTCCAGTATTGAATTCGCGTGTCCGGCTGTTTTATGGCGAATTGCCTCGTACCCGTGTCCAGATCGTGTCGGACACGTAACACGCCCCCTTCCTTGCGTATCCGTGCTGCTTAGGTCGTTCTAAGGTACCAGTCAAACCTCCCATGGTACTACTCTCCCCGCCTTCTGGGGAGTTTTCATCACGTGTTCGGCGTCCACAAGGCATGGTTCCTGATGAAACAAAATAGCTCAGAATAGTGTACATAAGCACACCAGAATAGCTAACTTATGTACTTAATGCACACCTAATAACAAGGAGTATATGATCCGCCTCGGTCGAATCACAACTCAATGATACTAAGTGTCACCAAGTATACAAGGTAGCATGACTCAAAGAAAGGACCTAAAGCTCTGATACCAAACTAACAGGACCCGCCCCGGATACAACACTGTTATCAAGAGTGGATCCTGCAGGGACCATTTCAAGTGAGGTTCTACCGAAAATTCGGCATGACCTCTCTTAAAATGGACGACCCAAACCTGGAAGAAACAAAAATCAAACACTTCTAAATATCCATCCTGACTCATGGAGCCACCTGCTCCCCCAAAAACAAACAACTTCCACCACCAAGTAATAAAACTCAATTTCAAATATATGCAAAAGAAATAAAATACCAAATATCACGACTTCAAGTTACATCCAAAATAAACAGTTTAAGTCTACAATAAAACTCAAAGTATCAGAGTGACTATACAAGGAAGATATTTTACAAGTAGGCTAATCTAATAACCTACGATCATTGACAGTGGAAGGGAACGCTAGACCTTGCCTCCTACTATTGCCGAACAGCTCTGCACACTGGGCAGTTAAAACGAAAGGCCCAGGGAAAGTAATTCAAAATATTAGCGTGAGTGGACAAAAATCAATATATAACTACATATCACTTTACTGAAAAGTAATTTATTACTTTCCTCAATTTTCATAATTAAATCGTGATGCATGCTTTAAATAAAATATTTAAAATATAATATTCTTAGTATGAAGACCACTCAGCCCCGCTGGTTCGGGAATTTATAAAATAATTGAAAATCTCAAGAATTCACGAATACCAAGTATAGAATTTAAATAAATAACTAGACCAATCCCATTGACCAATGAATAAAATCCAATAAAAATAGGGGAATGTTAGCCACCATATAATAACTAGCCTCCAAGACTAAGGGTCAGAGTCTCCCAGACTCTATATAGCGTCCCACGCTAAACCTCTATACAACTCTACGTCGAGCACCGACTGTGAATTTGACCTATATGGTCAAGTCGTCACCTCGCGTGGGATGAGGTTACTAAGCTAGCTAGCAATAATCATATATGGACCCTTGTATGGTGAAAAATCCGAAAACAAATCAAAATACATTTCCCCTATTAACTCATGAAATAGTACGGTCCCCGACCGCACTTCTGAAGCTTATAAATATAATTAAATCCAGTCATAGCCTCATAGGAAATAAATGAAATCAACACATCTAGTATGGCATAATATTCAAACTGATTCAAAATCATATAATCCCCGGAAATCTCCTTTCCGGTTAAATATTAAAATACATATAAATTCCAATAATGTTAAGTTAATTTGTAACCCATTTAAAAGTCAATAAAAAGAAATCATCAAATAAATTAGATTATCGACCTTCGATAATCCATAACATTCTCAAAATAAACCAATAAATATATAAACCCCACGATACTAAAAACATTCATGCATGCATCAATTTAAAATAAAAGTCCACTCACAGTACTAGGCCGGTCTCTGACTCGAGTCCTCCTCTCGTTGAGTCTCTCCTCGGCCTGTAAATAAATTTATTTAGAAAACCCAAACTCAAGATTAAATTATAAAAACTTAATTCACTAACGTCCTCCCAACGAAGCCTCCCAAACACGGACTACGAAATTTCAATTGGAATATAACTGAACTTAGTTATTATATCCCAATTGAGGCCCTTCACTTCCCTTGTTATTTCTTTTTCGCTTAGAATCCCCTTTTCTCGCATTTACTCTTCTTAATTGAATGTCCAAAAGTGAAAAGAAAAATCGTCAAAAGTAATTCTGTAATTCTAACAGTAAATGGTAATTTCAATTTACTTTTACGGTTTAACTTTTACTATTTACTAATTACTGAATTACTGTTTACTGTTACTGTTTTACTATTCCCCATTTATTGTTTAACCTTTTTACTTTTACTATTACTGTTTCGCCGCCGCCGCCGCCGCCACAACAGCAGCTCCACTGCCACCCCTGCTGCAACATCTCCGCCCTAGCCAAAACCACCCCAAAATCTTCCTAACCTTCTGCAACCAACACCTGAGGCTCACCTCCTCCTCCCTCAGCCGCCCAACACCGCTGCAGCCGCCGCAAATGGTGGCTGTCACGGCGGCCAAATCCCTCCCCCCCCCCCCCCCCAACCTGCAATTCCACAAAACTCACCCATTCGAACCTAAAATCGCACCAATTAAACTCCCAACAACACCAAGAATTCAATTCCAACCTCCAAAAACACAAATTTCATTGATTTAATCATCCCCCACCGAAAAACTCAAAACCCAAAAAATTTCAATTTTGAAATTCGCCTTACCTGGGTCGAATTGATCTAAACCACTTGGGGAAGTTGCTAAACAACTCAAGGCCTTCCTTTCCCCCCTAAAATCGAGCTAAGAAGTGGCCGATTTGGGGAGTTCTTACTCCTACTGGTTCGAGGCCTTTCAGCTGCAAACCGGCCAAACGGTGGCGAGGTTCGCGGAGCCGCTGCCGTGGGAGAAGGAGGGAGGTGGTGCGAGCGTCCGGCACCGGTAGCACCGAGGTTGGTGGCCGGACGATGGAGTTGGGTAGTGGTGGTGTCGGGGGATAGGCTATCGGGCAGAAGAGGGAGAAGAGAAGGACAGAAAGAAAAAGAAGGGAAAGAGAGAGAAAAAAAAGAAAAAAATGTGTTTCCAAAACGGGAAACTTCTAACTTATTTATACCCGATCTAAAATTTTCGGAAACAACGTATTTTACGACACCACCAAATAATATTTTTACTCCGACAAAACCAAGCGCGTAATCGAAATTCAATTTAGTGTGTTCTACCTCACGAGACCAACAAACTTCCGCTAAATCGAAATAAAGAAACAATTCTCATGAGAAAAAGATTTTAAATAAATCTACCCATAAATTAAACAAGATTCGGGGCGTATCATGTCTTACATGTTAAAGAGTCTTTTTGTGAATTGTTTTGTGTGAAAGACAATGATCACTTGTATATAGTAATTTATGACTTTAAATTTTGTGTCTAGGTTAAATAGGGCAGTAGTACTACTGTCCCAAATCCAATCCCCCATTTAATGGAAAAACGTCTATAATTGTGAATATGTTTTCTAACCTTTGAATATTTCAGGCACCCATAATCACTGGACTGAACGATCCATATTTATCATGTGCTACTAACGTCTATTTTATATGGTTATCATTGTGTGCGTGCCTATGACATTCATCACATTATTTTGCATAATTTGTTTTTAGAAAATTTCTTTATCTCAAGACTTTATATCGTCATTCAAGGTATTGTAATTATTTCTCAACTATTTACAGAAAGCTGTTGGAATGATTTACCATGTTCAAGCCTTTATTGGCTCAACAAGGGGGGACTAGTACTCAAATTTTTCAGAGTGTAATGTGTCAAAACCAAGTTGTAATGGTTAAACCATCTTTAAAATAGAGGAAGAAGAAAATGTATTAGTTTCGCAGTCTAAATAGACATCAAACGTTGACTATAGTATACCAAGATACATTACGGTCAATTTGAAGTTTTGTGAAATTACATTATCACTATAAAATTTTCGATTTTATCACTTGCTTTTTTTAAGCTTACGAAATTTCATTTTGATTGCATGTTAAGCTAATGAAATTTCATTATCGTAATCAAGAAGATATCCATGTTGAAAAATTTTCAAGAAATAAAAATTGAATTTTCAAGACCAAAATTTGTAATGGTCATATTTTTCATGCTTCGTGAAAATACTTTATGACAATAGTAGGTTTGTCCATTTTTTATATATATTACAATGTTCATGAAATTGTATTTATCATAGCAATACTCAAACTAAATAACATGTTAAATAAAAACAATTATTTAACAGTAATAAATGCTCTAAATTTAAAATTTAAATAAATATTAATGTAATTTAAATAGAGCATTATATTATAGAATAATTTAAACGAGTTTTTATGAAAGCAACAAGTTTAATTAGATCTTAATGTCAGTTTGCCAAATAAACTGCGTGTGAAACGATTGCTCGATCTCGATTCTATATTAATTGATCATCGCATTGTAATTAATACGTCACATGTAAAAACAACAATATTCATATGATTAGTCACTTTAATCATATATATTTTCACATTTATCATAATATTAAGCAATTTCGCATTTACCATTAACAGTAAAACAGTAAATGGTCACACAGTAAATATGAATCACTATGCGGTAATTTCAAATATTATCTCTAAATTTACCAATTTTTTTTTTTCAGTGGGTCGGGTCATGCAGATCCGGGTCGGGTAGTCCTGGATCTGGTCGAGCTGAAACCAGGACCCGATCGGCAGAGATCGTGGCGTCGTCCGCGGTGGGCGGCGTTGACGGGTGGGAGCAAGATCGACGGCCTCGCAAGCCAGACATGCAATGCCGGGCTGGGCTGAGGACGCGGCGGCGTTGGGCTAGGGCTTGTCGTATCGTCGTGACGAGTCGCCGAAATACATCTTTAATAATAACCCTACAAAACAATCGTTTGTAGCATAGAATAAGTAGGGATCGATTTACCTGGGGATTAAAGGTACCTGCAATATAAGAATGTTATAACAAAAACACATATGTACAAACATTGTCACACGAATTCAAATATTTACAAGCAAGAAACAGAATCATGGGGGAAAGATTAGGTTCGGCAGCAAGCTGCCTCTAATGACCTAGACACGAAATTTAAACCTAAAACTACTATTCACATGTGATCATCATTTTTCACACATCACACAACATAAAAAACACACAAGAACACAAATGAAATCATGCAAGATACACGGCATCAATGTTCAAGTTCCATAGACTCTATTCAATTCCAATTTCAATTAGGGCCAATCGGTTATCTAATCATTACTAGACTTCATAAGTATTTTTAAAAACACAATCGTAGAATCCTAAATACTAATCATATTTGAAAACACAATCGTAGAAGTTAAACACAAAAAGTAATTATGCACGAAAGTCTTAATTCGGAAACATGTGCAAGGTATGGTGTCACTCATCCTATTAGCATGCAAGTTTTTATGAATTATTTCTGCCTTTTTTAAACAACTTAGAATGAATTTACAATCGCATAACTCGATCCTAATATTGCTTTTGGTAGATGAAATCGCAACCTACACAAGAGCCATGGCCGTGGCTTCATTTAAGCTTTTATTTTTATGCACGAATTCATGAAACTAATCGAATAAAACCTAAAAATATATGAACATGCTATTGTTCTATTCTAATGCACGAATTCAAATATGTTACAAGTTATAAAAAATCAATCATACATAAACAAAAACATTCAGATACATAGAAGAGTTTTACAAAACCGAAATTTGAAGTTTCTAGCTACATACAACATAGACATCATACATAGAAGAAAAATACAAGCCATGAGATGGTAGAATCACTCTTTAAGAACACCTTGAAGAGTGAAGCAGGGATGCAGGCTTTGATGGCTAAGGGTACGGTTGAAAGATGAATTTTTGGTAGTGGTGGTGATGGTTTCGACTTAGTATTTTTCTGGACTAGAACTTCTGAATTTTGGCTAGAACTTTTGGCTAGTATTTGTGCTTGAGATGAGATAGATTTTATGTAGGAAAATCGAGTCTTTTTATAAAGAAACAGGCTGTAGCAAAACCGGCAGCTTCAAGGAAAGGCAAAACCTATATCGATTTCGTTTTGGTTTCTTCCCGATCAAGTCTTGGATCTTCTAGAACTTCTTGTCAGATTTCTTAATGGATCATAGACTTCTTGGACTCCTTAATGGATTAGCAGCATTACTTGATGGATAAAAGTCCATAGGCTCAGCTGCAAGTTCCCCTAGTTGGACCGGGAAAGCTTTCTTCTTGAACCGACAACATTCTTTCATCTTCCAATCTGGGCTAGGAAACTTCTTCTTTCCATATTTTGCACTTTCTTTTGGCTTGGCTGACTCTCCTAATCTTCATTAAGCTCAGAAACTCTCATTTGATGCATTTGGATTGGCCTTTGCTGTAGCAACACACAAATTCCTCAAAATGGGCAGTAGTTCTTTCTCGCGGCAGACACAAACCTTCCGGCATTATGACTGGCATAACTTTGTCCTCATTGCAGCTTTTGATGCAATTTCAAATTTTGCATAAACTAGATTAATAGAGCTTTCCGTGCATGTATGGCTCGCCTTCTAGTACCTTGTAAATCTTCTTGGAGAAATTCGGGAAATTGAGTGATGTGCTCAGGAAACTAATGGAACTTGCTGGATTTGCGATAAACTCTTCCTTGTAATTCTTGGCAGCTTCTTTGACTCCGATTTCTTTAACTCCTTTCATTGCTTAATTATCAATGTGTATATTGGATATAAGAGAAGCAAAATTTATTAAAAGCAAAGTCGAGGTTTTACAGAACCAACGAAATATCTTTAAGACTCATAAATCGGCTTTTGACAAATTTATGCTTTTTCCTCTATTCTTAGCACATTTTTGATAAAACTCTACCAAAAACTCATGACTTTATATTATGACTCGATTGTACCACAATAAGGGTTAAACTAAAGTATAAACGAGGGTAAAACACATTAAGAACGTCGCATTGTATGCTCCTATCACGTCGTCGATGTCGGTGGCGCCGTCGAACGGGGCGTGAGGTTGAAGAATGGGCAGGAACGACGGCGACGGATCGTCGTGTAGTCCTAGGCAAGCCGCGACGCATTGGAGATGGTGCAACGTGACTGCGGGTGCATAATCGATCGACGCTTCATGTCGATTCTGCTAGGCGACGGTGGCGCTGAGTTGCAGCTTCAAGCTTCAACGTCCAGTCGAGGGCGACGGCAGAGTAGGGCACCAGCCATCGGCGCTGGGATTGCAACCGGGAGAAGGAGATGTCGTTCTGGGCTCGCCGGCTTTGGGCGGCGTCGATATGAGATCGGAGGAGGGTGCCTAGATCAAATTTATGGGTGCCCTGAGTATTGATACTCTCTGCCGACAAAGCTTTCGTCGGCAGATTCTTGGCATTTCTTTTACCGACGAAGAAGTCGTCGGGAAAAGAGTTTCTAGGGAATGAGACTTTTTTTTTCAACAAACTGTTGCTGGCAGAAAAGAAAATTTCTGGGATTTTTTTTTTTTCGATGTTAGAGAGATGTAGCCGATAGAAAAAAAAAATTCTAGAGTTTTTCAGTTTTTTCTCTTTGGCTGTCAGACTCTAGGTTAGGCAAAGTGCTGATAACGTGTTAAAGTAAAATGAGAATTGGTCCATTCATTTCATTGATAATCTCATTTATATAGGGTGAAGATTATAATGGTAATTACAATGTACATAATGACAATAATGACTGATTGAGTCATTACATCCTTTAATTGATAATACCATAATTTTCTATTGTCAGCTACTTTGACGAATGCATATTAATGACGTTTTTCCTTCAAGATTGATAATATTATACATACCAATAAAATATTAAGTGCTATACCTATCCTTATCTACATTTATCCATGTAACTACAATATCAAAAACCGAAAAAAGAAGAAACTCGATCAAGTAACAAGAGAGTGAAACAATAGATTAGAAGAGGGAATTGTAAATCCAATTCGGAGAAAAAATATATATAGAAGCAAATATTCCTCACTTCTCAAACTAATGGTGACTTTCAAAGCACAGAAAAAAAAAATTCATGGTGGGTCATTAACGTATTTAACACCAACAAATACAAAGATTTGGGATAATTGGTGGAGTATGGTCACCATTGTTGCAAAAGTGGTAAAAAAAAATGGTATATGTTGCCCATATAGTGTAGATATGCATCCATCTCCTTTTAGGAATGAGATGCTGACATAGAAAACTCTAAACTCCTCTAGGTACGGGGCTTTAGTATGGTGGTGGCACAGTTGGTCTTCAGGTTTGTGGTGGCGATAGTGTGCTTGCAGAGGCGAGTGGATTATTCGGGTTCTTTCACGTTCTTTATGCAACAATGAAGGAAATTGTGGTAGGTCAACTTTTTTAGGCCTTGGGTCCAGGGGCGGATCTAGGATCAAAATCTTTCCGGGGCTAATTATAACACACACAAAATTTCAGCGACAAAGCATAAGAAATATTTGTTAAATAACATAGCAAGTCTTTCTCGCAAAAGAATTTACATAACATGAGATACAATACAATAAGAGAAGAACACAAATAAAAATTAATGAAGTTGTACTTTACGAGGACTCAAATCTTCAAAACCTTTAATCACCACATCATTATCAACCGCTTCAGCAAATTCCTTTTCAATGTGAAGCATCATACAATCATCAAGAAAGCCATCCTCAATCCTGTTTCTAAGTTTGTTCTTGATTATGTTCATGGATGAAAAAGCTCTCTCAGTGGTTGCAGTAGAAACAGGTAGAGTCAACACTAAACAAATCAATCTATAGATCATAGGAAAAAACTCTGACTTTCTTGTTTGAACAAGTTTCATACACAAATCTGATATAGAATCTAACTCCTGTAATGTTGCATCCTTAATTATATCTTTCTCATAAAACGCACACTCTAATTCTAGAGTAAGAAGTTCATCTTGCACAAAATCTTGAGGATAAAAGCTCTTAGCAAGAAGAAGTACCTTTTCAGTTTTAAAAAGTATGAACTTATCATGAGGATCCAATTAGAGTAAAAGGAAATTCAAACCTTGGAGCTTTGGGCAGTTGAGCGAATCACCTAATTAGATCGAAGTCATCGAACTCCGGAACTCGTCGAAGCATTCTCTGTCTCTGCGTCTAAGGCTCGAACTCTTCAAGTCAAGAATCTCGCACCTCTCGCCTCGCCCAGTCGCCCCCTATATGCTGATCGAGTAGAGTTGGATTTCACTTAAAGATCAAGATCATGAGTTAGGACTCAGGACTCATGAAGATTGAAGAACTCTTTGATTAAAAGATGAAGTTTTTACCCCGGAACTGGAGTATTGGTCTGCATCTGCCTATACATAACAATTTTTTTAGGCAGATGCAATTATTATTTTTTTTAATTAAGCATTGATGTACTTATTTTTTAGGCCCAAAAATCTTGCAAGGGCTTAAGCCTAGGTAAGCCTTGGGCTAGCTCCGCCCCTGCTTGGGTCTCGTTAACCCTTTGGAGGTGGTCTCTGCTATCTCCTTGAAATGTGTAATCTTATGTTTATCGTCTATTTAACAATGTGGGCTTTACCACTAACTTCTTATTGCGTAATTATTCTTAGAATTAATTTCAGTTTACCTACTTGAACTTTGCCTCAATCATCATTTCAGTCCTTGTACTTTTGATTTCATCAGCTACACCCCTGTACTTCCCTAAATTAATCAACTGATACCAATTTTGTAATTTCGTCCAAACAATCTATCAATACCAAAGGCTTTCTGGTACCATTTTCCTACATTAATGCACCGTTACCATATTACGAATATAAACAAGGCTAAACAATTCATATAATCAAGTTGAACAATAGAAAACAAATCATATATGGTGATTTCTTTTTGTTTTACCATATATGATTTGTTTTTGTTTATTTTCTATTGTTCAACTTGATTATATGATTTGTTTAGCTTTATTTATAATCGTAATATGGTAACGGTGCATTAATGTAGGGAAAATATACTAAAAAGCCTTTGGTATTGATAGATCGTTTATACGAAATTTACAAAATTAGTATCAGTTGATTAATTTAGAAAGTATAGGGGTGTAGTTGATGAAATCAAAAGTATATGGACTAAAGTGATGATTCAACCAAAGTTCAAGTAGGTAAACTGAAATTAATTCTTATTCTTAAATGACTGTCATATGGTATGTAACAACTAAAGGTATTAACTTTCTTATTCAAACTAAGATGTCCTAGTTCAGTTAGGACTTTAGTGCTGGTCAATACAATATCTTTCATATCTCTTATTGATTCATCGTATATCTTGTTTATAATGTTATATCTTGCATTGAATGACTTGATCTGTCCATATATGCTAATTGGTTCTTAACATGATTCTTTCTTGTTAATAACATATTACAATTCTAAGAGATCTAATTGGATTAGGAATGATATTTGGAATATTGGATATGTATTGATGTATCATGATGAATGGGGGAGTCTCGGATTATGGGGGAGTCTAAGAGATTTCTCTTGGACTCTACCCTATATATATTCATGGTTGTTCATTGTTGCAGGCACTGGCTATTCCTAAGAGAAAAAGAAAAATCTATAAGTCCCAGTCTACAAGAAACGTCTCCTCCTGCATCTTGTACTGCTTGAGAGAAGTTATGCTTGTATTGGAACTTCTGTGAGAAAAGAAATCAGTTCAAAGCGTGTGTGAACCTGTGAAGAGATCAAGACTGTGACAAAGAGTTCTTGTTCTCTTGAAGAGGTTGAGATTGTGTTATAGAATCTCAGTTAAATCCTACAGTGTTTAGTTGTAGGTTAGTTATCCTGTAAATTTAGTTGTGTTGAAGAACTAGTTTTGATAAGAGTTAATTTCAGTTTACCTACTTGAACTTTGGTTGAATCATCACTTCAGTCCCTATACTTTTGATTTCATCAGCTACACCCCTGTACTTCCTAAATTAATCAACTGATACCAATTTTGGAAATTCCGTCCAAACGATCTATCAATACCAAAGGCTTTTTGGTACACTTTCCCTACATTGATGCATCGTTACCATATTACGATTACAAACAAGGCTAAACAAATCATATAATCAAGTTGAACAATAGAAAACAAACAAAAACAAATCATATATGGTGATTTCTTTTTATTTTACCATATATGATTTATTTTTGTTTGTTTTCTATTGTTCAACTTGATTATATGATTTGTTTAGTCTTGTTTATAATCGTAATATGGTAACAGTGCATTAATGTAAGGAAATGGTACCAATAAGCTTTTTGTATTGATAGATTGTTTGGACGAAATTATAAAATTGCTATCAGTTGATTAATTTAGGGAAGTACAGAGGTGTAGCTGATGAAATCAAAAGTATAGGGACTGAAGTGATGATTGAGCCAAAGTTCAAGTAGGTAAACTGAAATTAATTCTTTTGATAATTAAGCAACTGTGTTTAGAGTTGCTGAGCTTTGTAACATTGGCTGTGTTGAAGGGCCAAAACAATCATTTGTATTTCACTTTGTGTGATTATAAATCAAAGATCCTCTCACAGCAATTTTTGCTGCAAACTCTCTATCATGTTTTCTAACAATATTTATTGAAGTTCTTGTTCATCAATGTACTTTCAACAACCTATCATACTCGTGATGAATATATATTTATTCCGTATGATGTAAAAGATGGACGATGCTTTGAGGAATGAATTTGTAGGTTGAGACATATGGTTCACTGCCATATGGTATGTAGATTAATTATATCTCGGTTTAACAAGTGTTGACAGCCTACTCTCCAGGGTACACCAACCTCGATCTTAGTAAGTGTACACTCACAATATATACTCAAATCAGATTGAGCAGCTTGAATCTTTCTTTTGGTGGAATAGAATACGAAACAAACAAGATTATGCTACTAGTGCTTTTGTGTTACAAGATTGCAACGTAAGACCTTTGCTGGCAGCAACCAGAATTGCTCAGTCTATGGAACCTGTAGCTGAAGCCCTTGCCCTCAGAGATAATTTGATGATGGCAAGGGACAAAGACTATTGGATTTTAGAAGTTGAAGGTGATTCGAAGCTTGTTATAAATGCAATCAATGGAGTATTGGGTGTTCCATGGAGGTTGCTTAGCACCGTGGAGAATATTTGTTCCCTAGTTGCGAGTTTCGAGTCAATTTATTTTAAGCATATTTTTAAGGAAGTAAATTTTGTTGCTAGTTTTGAGTTTTTTTAGTCAGAGTGCTAGCTGGTTCGATAATGTATTCAACATGGCAACAAATGCCATTTTGTTTGACATTATATAATGTAGATGTTCTAAAAACACCTCTATCTAATATATATTTTTTCTATAAAAAAAATTGGCTTTGGGAATTCTTTACTCAGTATTAAGAACTTTCGTAGAATAAGCTATTGACAGTTTCAGTTATTACAAATGTGTATATAAAAAAAATGGATGAAATAAGAAAACTAAAAAATTGACCAAAAAATCATTAGATAAATTATCGGGGCCCAACCCACTCCATCATACAGCAAACGGCCCACTTAGGAGATTATAACAAAACCATCCCTAGGGTTTAAAGCATCCCATCTCAACTCTCTCGCACTTCCTCGCCGTTTCAGGGTCTTCTTGCAGCCGCAGCAGAGTCGCAATGGCACCAAAAGCGAGAGTTCCCCAAAAGACCCGAAACCCAGATCTGATCCGCGGCGTGGGTAAGTACTCCAGGTCCAAGATGTACCACAAGCGCGGTCTTTGGGCCATCAAGGCCAAAAATGGCGGTGTCTTCCCACGTCACGACGCCAAGCCAGCGGCTGAGGTTCCGGCGGTGAAGCCCCCAAAGTTCTACCCTGCTGAGGACGTCAAGAAGCCTCTGGTCAACAAGCATAAGCCCAAGCCCACCAAGCTCAGGTTACTTATTTTACCTGGTTTTATTAGTTTGAGTTGAAAATGTGTTATGTTTTTTTTTTTTTTTTTTTTTTTTTTATGTTTGTGTTTGGGTTTGATGTTTGGATGTAGGGCGAGTATTACACCTGGCACTGTGTTGATTTTACTGGCTGGAAGGTTTAAGGGGAAGAGAGTTGTGTTCCTTAAGCAGCTTCCATCTGGGTTGCTTCTTGTTACTGGTGAGCTTCACTCTCTTCAAGGAAGCTGTTAATTGAATGTTGAAGCTGTTTTGTTCTTTGTTTTCGATGTTTTAATATGAAGACTATGTCCCCTTATGCATAGCGCAAATTGTTGTAGAATGTTGGTTAGTTGAGTAGTAGTTGTTTATTGGTTATTAGGCACTCTTTCGCGGTTTTAAGCATCTCATTGTGTAATTCAAAGGTTAAAGCATCAATCTGCAAAAGTATTCCTATCTTACATACACTGTTACTTTATCTAAGTTATGAAGATGAATTTGGATTATGATTGTTTATATACATTGAATGTAAGTTGTAGTTTTTTTAGGTAATTTTTTGTAGATAGATGTTTGGAATTGGTTTAGCCAATGATTTTCAAATTGTTTGAGTTGTCCGCTCTGCTCTTTGAAATAAGTTAAGTGTATTTCTAACATGAGTGTCATTGCAGGACCATTCAAGATTAATGGTGTTCCCTTGAGACGTGTGAACCAGGCCTATGTGATTGGCACTTCCACCAAGGTTGATATTTCTGGGGTTAATGTGGAGAAGTTTGATGATAAGTACTTTGGAAAGGCCATGGAACAGAAGAAGAAGAAGGGAGAGGGAGAATTTTTTGAGGCAGAGAAAGAGGTTAGTCATAATTTATAATTTCCCTGACAAAGTTTATAATTCATCTGTATTATTACTATCTTAAAATTGTAAAATGTAGGTGTCATTATTGTGTTTTAGTTCTTTAAATTGTCTGTTTTGAAATTCTGTAAATCTGTTTGTTCAGATATTCTGTAATTCTTAGGTTTCTTTCTGTTTGTGTCCTCATGCCATTGACACTTCAGTCCTGTAATTGGTTTCCACAGCCATTTTTTATTTGGTTTTTAAATATAAAAAGGCACGATACTCACCAGATAAAAAAAGGATATGATGCTCCCATCTGTTTTGCAAACAGCCATTTTCTGTTGAACTTTGCTATTGGGAACTTGGAAGTCGGCTAAAATACTCTACCAGCTTCTTTCAATTTTTCTTTCCATTATTAATATTAACCCAACAACAAATTGCAGGACAAGAAAGTTTTCCCAGAAGAAAAGAAAGATGATCAGAAGAGTGTGGACACTTTGTTGATAAAGTCCATTGAGGCTGTCCCAGACTTGAAGACATACTTAGCTGCAAGATTCTCCCTTAGGTCTGGCATGAAGCCTCATGAGCTTGTCTTTTGACACTCATCTCTTATCTTACTTTAGGATACTTGTTCGCGTACTTGTTTGTTTTTTTACTATGATTGTATGTTCTGTTATTCAGATCTGAGATTTTGTACCGATCGGCATTGCCTTGCAAGGGATGTTATAATTTTGATTTTCTGGTCATTGATTTTCATCGTATGGTTACTTTCCATTCCTTTATGGTTATTTTTTCTTCTTACGGCATTATCATATGGAGTATAGTGATAAAACCCTCGTTGAGAACTTGATATCTAATCAGACCTGGAAAGTTTAAACATAATACAACTGAATACATTCAACCAAATGTATATTATTTTTCTACTTCAGGATATCTAATTTCTTAACAAAATGCAAATCTGAAGGTTGTTAATACAGGAAATCCATACTGCTCTAACAGATGGCAAATAATTTGATGTCTGCCTCTCAATTCTCAGAGCAGGCTATCAGCATGTGATGGCAGTCTTCTGAAGAAATTGCTGGGCACTGAAGGCATCTTGCTGCGGAATCTAGGGTGGCGTAGCCAAACTATGCCTGAAATCAGAGCAAGCATCTTGAAGGGTGTCACATAGAGCACTACAGCAATGATTAAGCACAAAAATACAAATAAGCTGCTTGCCCTTGGGTCTCTCCAACTGAGCACTGCTTGGAATCTCTCCCCCTGAGTTGCTATGTCTCCAACCACCGTTTGAATTCTTCCCGCCACACTTCGTAGTCTATCATACCTCATTCGCACCACGTCTTGGGCCTTTGATGTAGGGAAGGTGTCAAACTCTTCGTCCATTTCATCTGGGTGAACAGCTTCTGCCCATGAAAGTTTAGTATCCATGCTTGGTGGAACTCTTGGGCGGATACGGAAATTCCATATTCCGATAAGAAACATGTAAAGGAAGATCGTAGGGAGGATCAATTCTGGGTAGCAGATCAGTAGGAAAAACAGAACATGAACTAGAACTGTAGTGATTGGGTTTTTCCAGTGACGAACTTCGCCAAGCCACCTGCTCATGGAGATTAGGCCAGAGAAGAGTGAAACAATTCTGAAGAAGTTGGCTTTGCTTCTTCTCATGCTCCACATGTGGGAATCTACATCAAGCATGTACTCCACCACCTCTTTTCTTAGTGGTGGCTCAGCTCTGCCAAGTCTCACAGCTACAATGTTCATTGCCTGATATCTCAGACTATCTAACTGGTTTACAGTAAATGGATGCAGGTAATGCATTTTGGGAAGCAAGGGATGACCATACAGGTAGATTATATTTGCTAATGAGAGACAGGTAAACCTTACTGCTAGTTGCAGTTCCCCCATCTTTTTTAATCCAGATGGGTGAAGAACAAGTAGTGGATAAGAGTTGGTGTAAATCCTATCCATTTCAAGAGTTGATAGCCGGATTCTTACCTTGCCAATTCTTGAGTCATTTTTAGATCCACCACCGGAAGTTGGTTTCTCATTTCCACCCAGGTGGCAGTTGTCGAAAACTCCTAGTGTGATCACGGTGCAAGGGTCATAGACCTCCCATGTGTATTGCTCATTCCATTTCGGACTGGAGCTTTCGATGATTGTTCTGGTCCTCACCCATTTCTGCCCATACTTGGCTACACAGTAAGCATCAGTTGTTGCTTTGCCATCCTTGGTCTTCATTGGAAGAATTCCTTGAGCACTTAAGATCCCCACTTCAAGAATCCCAATTGGCTGTTTCCATAGCTGCCTAGCAGTAGGCCTCACATCACTTATGTACAAGGTAGATTCATCTAGAACATGGTAAGCACCCTCAAGGCAGACTCTTAGATGGACTCTGGTTGAAAACTTGAGTTCATGCCTTTTGTCTCCCTCCAATGCACCAAAACCAAATCTTTCGAGGGGGAACCAGCGAGAATGAACTGGCCTGTGATCCAAGCGCCTTTCGAACATGGTCAGTGGCAGGCTTATTTTACCAACTTGTTCTTCTTTTGCAGAGATGACTTTGTTTTCAACTGTAAGTACAAGCAGTTCTTCGAAAGGCTCTGCTGCTACGAAGAGCAAGTCTTCATTCCACATCGGATTAGGGGTTTTGGTTGGACATACCTTTGTCTTGAGTGTCTGATTTCCAACATGAGCCTTCACAAAAGCTTGTGGTGGTTGGCTTTTGTCATGTGGCTCCACATCTTGAGCTTCAATTACATTGACTCTGAGATACCAAAGTTTTGGTGAAACGTAAACTTTGGAACGAATGCTGAAAACTCCTTCTCCATGAACTGAAGCAGCATCCGAATGCCAAGCTTCAGGGAAAGCTTCATCAGCCTGTGTTCCCATCCAAACTGCAAGCATAACCTCTCCTCTAACCTTGTAAATATCACTTCTTCGGTGTTCTAATCTATACCACTGAGGCGCCAAAGGGCTATCTGGTGGAACTCTAGTCGGCACTTCATTCATGTCAAACACCACTTTACCTACATAGTCATCTCTTGCCACCATGTCTTTCTCTCTGACATAAACTTCAAGTATGGAAGACTGAATCTTATCTTTTGAGAATGCAAACACCTGCTTCCATTCTGGGTTTGTTTTCTTCTCAAAGTGCTGCGTTTTGCCCTTGTAATTTCCGAGCTTCACTTCTACGTAAGGGTCACAACTTCCAGTTACAGGGTTTGTTGGCAGATCTTTTGCTTTAACAACTCTAACATAGAGATAGAACATCTGCTCAACAAGGTCATAAGTGCTTGTAGCTCGTTCACTGCTTATCCATCCTCCTCCACCGCGCACTCCTCCATGTGGCCATCGTTCCCCGAGCTGGGGTTTCGTGTCCTTCAAATTGTAGTCCTCTTGGGGACCCTGTGGTTTCATTACTGCAGGTGTGGAAGAGAACCTTTACAACAAGTCTTCTGTAACCCCTTGTGTCTGCTTGGTGAGAATGGCACCAATCAGTTTGAAACTTCAGAACGATGGGAAGTTGCAGCTTCAAAACAAAGAGTATTGATGCTTAAAAGTATCTTTCACTGCATGCTGCACCAGCTTTTGTACCTGAAAAACAAATTTCGTACTATCAGTAACAATTAACAACGATAAGCCACAGAAGATGGACACTCTATAGCAAATTTAGATCTTTTGATTCTCTCACCTTTTAGCATACAAGATCAGCTTCAATGCTAGAAGGCGTTTTCAACAATCATTGCTTCCTTTCTTATATATGTTCCAAACAAAATAAGAAGTCTTATTTTGCAAGTAATTTGCAACGGTGTACGAACTTTTCTTGGTTGATAGCTTTAGCTTGTGAATATAAGGCACTTTGGGAGCTTTGGGTTGAAAGGATCGAGTTCTGGTTCCTAAAGGTTCAAGCACGGAGCTCGGAGTATGAGTTCTGCGATTCTGGTTTCAAAAAATTCCCTGTAATCTAAAGCTAGATAAGTCTTCGTTCTTCTTTTTTAGGCTTAACATCTTGGGAATCAATACCACCACTACCAGCTTGACATTGCCTTTTTGGTTAGTGATCTGTATTAAAAAGGGGTTTCTTATACATGATAGCATATAGATTGAACAAGGTTTTGATTGAGAACAAGTAATTTGAATGGAAGATTGATAGTGAAGGTATATATTTTCTATGTGAAAGAAATGGCACTAAAGAACTGCATAGAAAAGAAGGGCTTAATTAGTTGTCGAAATTCCATACTTTTCTGGAAAAAGAGATAGATGCCCCACTTGAGAGGACAAAGATAGTCTTTTAGACTTGAAAATCATAGTGAGATGGTGCAAGTTCACTTTCCCAGATTCTTTTTGCAGCCTTTATTTGTCAAACTGCACACATAATGAGCAGCCCAAAATTGCCCTTGAAGTTCACCTTCCTTGTGTTTGAGATACAGCAAACCTCACCAGTGCATTCTTGTAATTTTGTGTGAAGTGCACAGTTCTCCTCTTTCTGCAGTAGAGCTAATAGAAAGCAAAGCAAACCAGAAAGATGATTAAAGAGCTAAAGCAGCTTGGTGAGCTTAAAAGAAGCGCAAAAGCATTACGGAAAGAAACCTCAAGGGCAGATGAGCTTGCACACAAAGATGCTTTTGCCCATTAATTATTCTCTTCCTTTATTCTCCTTTAATAAATATTAATTCTCATATTGCTTTTCTTCCCCTAATCAGAAAAATCAGGGATGCTTCTTTATAGAAGTAACCCTCCAAGGAATCACAATTGTACTTGGTGCAGTAAATTTTGTGATTTCTGATAGGGTTCCTTGGTCTGGTTTTTGCAGTACTTCAGCTTTCAAAAAAAGAAAAAAAAAATTGATAAGGATGCTTCTTAATCAATTTGGTCTTAGTCCATTGTACACAAAAACATATATTTTGGTTGCTTTGGTAACAGTACAGAAACCAAGTTTCAATCAGCATAATGAAGGCATGATTGGCCCATCAAGAATCCTACCATGTCGTAAACATCTGCCATCTCATAATCAAGTATTTCAGTAACTTTCTGTAAGAAAATTTGCAAAATAAAAATGAGATGACAGATACACTATGGTTTTTCCTTTCCACTTCCAATGGTTCTTCAACTAGTTTAGAGTTGAAGAAAAAGTTCTATTTACCAACTAGCCACATGAAATTTTCAAAAAGATAATTATCTTACAATCAATTAAAGACAACAATATCATCAAATGGTGGGTTATTCTTCTGTGATTGTAGAGTTTGCATCGATGTCAACTTCTGATGATGGTTTAAATGAAGACGAGCATGCAATGTATGGCCCTTATTCACAACCAGCGTGTGAATGTCTGAATGATTGAAGACATATGCATGTTTTCATTGTCAATTCACTACGCCATATATCAGGTAAAGCGACGGACATTAAAACGTCCGTCGCTAAAGAGACTCTGCTGCGACAGACCAATCTTCCGTCGCTTAAAGATGTCTACCCGTCGCTTTAGAACTCTAATGCGACGAAGATACATCGACAGAATATGTTAGTCGTTTAAGACACTCTTAAAGCGACGGAGGTTCCTTCGTACGTCGCTTCAGTGTTCAAAAGAAAATGGCGCCAGGATTTTGGCGAACAGTTTAGAATTTGCGCCAAATATTTTAAAACTAATTAAGCGACGGGGTTAGTCTTTGCCCGTCGCCTAAACTCCAATAAAAATCCCCAAATTCCATCGGCTCATTTCCATCGTCTTCGTCTTCGCCGAAACAGCTGAGCTCCTTCTGCTCCCAAATCCTAAATTCGTCAAACCCTAAACCACCACCACCACTACCGCCACCGCCAAATCGTCTCTCCCCAATCCCTCTGCTCGAACCCCAATCCCAAGATCTGCTTGAATTTCTGCTCGAAACCCCATGGTGGTTTCAGTTTCGTTATCATATCATCATCGTTGAGTCGGCCTACAAGGTGATGACGAAACTGCCGTATCGAACTCTGCCTCTCCAGAGCTCATATCTCGGCAATTCTGGAAAGCTGGAAACTACAAGGTTGCACAGAGACAGGGACTTGAAGCCGGAAATAAAAGTAAAACTTTCTTACCGCTTATTAATATATCATGCATTGATGTTTTGAAGCTTGTTATACTGGATTAGGAGGATAATATAAGGTTGAGTCATTGGTGCATTACAGTAATGGTCCACCCAATTTGTTAATAGGAAGAGAAATTAGATGAGCTGAAAAGATTGAGAACTAGTACATGTTACGGTGCGTGAAGTAGGCTAAAACTGATTACACACATGAACACAGAACTAAGAATGAAGATTATGAATGTGTGCATGAGACTTCTTGTCATGAGCTACTATTTGTCTGATTTTTGTTCCATCATCTTTTGGTTTGCAAATCAACAAAACCATATGCGCATACATCCTATGTTCCTTCACTCAAATGCCACTTCACATAAGTGGGCTTTTGGAGGTACTAGTTTTCATTTATATGTTGCATTTGCTTCTACATATCATGTGCTGGCACGTATTCAGTTCTAGTGGCCTTTTGTTTATTTGCAGGCATAGCAGAGTTGCTTGACAATGCAGTTGATGAGGTAATTCCCATTGCTCTCCCAATCATTTTGGTACTGTATATATCTACTGAAAGGCTCATGCTTTCTCTTCTTCTTTTCCAATACGTTAAGACTGAAACAATTGGGATTCATGGCTTGTTAGCAACCTATTACTGTTCTTTCTTTCTATGTGTGTTTCTGTCTGAGCATGCTTCACCATGGCACCTCTGAGTTATGTTGATCGGCACTCATATTTTTTTTACTTTTGTTTTCGTGAGGTAGATACAAAATGGAGCAACTTATGTTTCGATAGACAAGAGTTATACTCCATCAGATGGGAAGCCAGCTTTGCTAATTCAAGGTTAGCATACAAATATTTTGAACCTTTTACTAACAATATGGACAAGATTCTCATATTAAATTTTGGCTTCTGAAATAATTGACAAAAAGATGATGGCGGTGGAATGGACCCCGGGGTATAAGGCGCTGTATGAGCTTTGGATTTACAGATAAGAATTCAAAATTGACCATTGGACAGTGTATGAATTGTATTTAGGTCGTCGGATCTGTTTGCGTAATGTAATGTGTATTTTTATTGATTAGCATCCTTTTAGCATTTCAGATGGAAATGGTTTCAAGACCAGCTCTATGAGACATGGAGCAGATGCTATGATCTTCCGTCGCCACAGGTCTGATGACACTGACTTAGTTATGTATTATTTCAGCTTGGTGAAGATTGAAGATTGCTTTTGCATCTGAATTATCCATTAATTGTTTGTGAGAGAGTGAGTCTCGTATTAGGAAATAGGAATATTTAGTACTCTTTAATGTCAAACAGATTTCTGTACTGTTGTTTCTATCTCAACTCTCAAGTATTAGTAAGTGGAGAAAACCATCAGCATGTCGGAATTAGGATACAATCTCATTCTGAAAATGGAGATGGTGCTTATTTCTGTATTTAGACGTTTAATGTATGAGTATATTTTTCTGTTCATATTGGTAGTTTACCATTCCAGGTCACAGACTCAAGTGTTGGACTCCTTTCATATACATTTTTGAGGCGCATGAGCTATGATGAGATACTTGTACCAATGGTGAGTTCTCATAACTCATTCTATATTCCTTACAGTTCATGCATTATTAAATTCGGTAATATCCATACCAAATTGGGTAGTATAACAAGGTGAACAGGACTTTCAAGTTTCCTTTATGATAGTGAAAAATGGCCTAAAGTTGAATATCTATGTGACTATATTACTAGTTATGTTCAACGAATTAACCATATTTATATAGGAATTGCAATGACACCAACTCATGGGTCTTCCATTATTACAGGTGGATTATGAGTTTAACATCTCATCTAGAACATATCAGCGCTTAATGCCACACGGTAAACAACAATTTACTTTTAATTTGACCATGATGTTGCAATGGTCTCCTTATCCAACAGAAGAAGAGCTGCTGAAGCAAGTAAGCCTGCTAAATTACAATTTGACATTACATCTTAGCATTATACTTTGCCTCATGCCAAGCATTTCATACATATACCTGTTGCTTTACAGTTTACATACTGCTCTTTGTTAATGAAGTGATTTATCCCGATGCCCAGTTTGATGATATAGGGCCTCACGGAACAAAAATTGTCGTATACAATCTTTGGTTGAATGATGATGGAGATATGGAACTAGATTTCAGTTCTGATATGGAACTAGATGTAGCCTCCACTTTGAGGGTACTCTCTAAGGTTGTTTCTTTTTTACATTGGCTATGGTTATCTTCATGCTTGTTCATTGAGTTATTTTCTTGGATCCATTTATCATTCTTGCACAATGTTGAATCTGATGCTAATACTGTAATAGTTGACCTGATGCTAATACTGTAATTGTGATATAACATGCAAACACTAGATCTGGATTGCTTCTTCTTCTCCTTTACAAAAGAAATAAAAAATTCGATCACGGCTTCTTTTTATGATTCTTCTAATAATCTGTGAATTGTGATCTATAATCACACATTATGTTACTTGTCAATTGCTTTCTGTGTTCCCAGCATAGCAGATATGGGGAACAAAAAGGAGAAAAGTGTAAGAAGCTAGTGATGAAAAGAACAAAAGATGCTGACAAGTAAATAAATATCTGTCTCTCTTTTATTCTGTATGTGTTCAGAATAGGGTTGCATGTTTTTGTTTCTGTTGTCTGAACGTTTTGATTTGGGGTTGATGTTAGTTCATTGGGGAAGAAACTACTGCTACTTGTGGTGTAACGGAGCTGACTGATGAACCAACATGGCACAAGAAGCTGTTCATGGTAATTTGTTTCTGTCAACCGGTTCTTCAACCTGCTCTTTCGTCTCCGGCTTCCCAACGTGGAGGCAACCCTGGCCTAGGCTGCTGCTATTCCTTCATGTATTTATATTAGCTTTTGTTAGGCTTTTGGAAAACAATTTAGGTAGCTTTCATAACTTAGAATAGTTCATGTATGAATATTGTACATGATGACAATGAAATAATAAATCGTGTATGCTTTCAGTTACGAATTTGTGTATGGAATGAGATTTGTGTATGTTTGAGGTTTTTTCATTGTAGGAAATTTCGTGTATGGTAAAAGGGCATTACAGAATCAGGTTCTGTATTGAAATGCAGAACATCACTTAAGCGACTGACAAAGAACAAAGTCAGTCGCTTAAACATAACTTAAGCGACTGACAAAGAACAAAGTCAGTCGCGCAAACATAACTTAAAGCGACTGACAAAGAACAAAGTCAGTCGCTTCAGATAAATGTGGTTAAAGCGCCAAATTTATATCTCCGTCGCTTAAGAGTTCATTGAAGAGACGAGAATTGAAAAGTCCGTCGCTTTAAGACTTAAGCGACGATACTTAAGAGACTGCTCTTAAGCGACGATCTGTCCGGCACTTTAAGCCATTAGCGACGGAGTCAGCATCTGAAGCGACGGTACGTGTCCGTCGCTTTAAAACTTGAATGGCGTAGTGATTGGTCATAGATGAGTAGATCGAGCATGTTTGTTGTTTAAATAAACGAGTGAGTCAAGAAAGAATGATTGAAAACTTTTTCTTCTTCAGTCTTCCAGCCCATATAGGTTTAGCAGCCTGTTTAGGTTTGTAAATGACTTTCATTTTGAAGTTATAAACACATACCAGAAAAAATTCCACCAGTGATTCATCCTCGTTTTTCAACTATAACACATGCAATTGTGCTATAAGACTTCACCAGAATTTTAAGGGAGCTTACCGAGGTCGGTGACAATATGAAATTAGCATATATTTTGGCCGTCTTCCCTCCCTTCAGTCCTGATCACCTTCAGTACGTAGGCCTCGATCATTTGGTTTTCCTCGATCCCTCTTTGCCTCCGTTGTAGCAGCCACCAACTCACTTGAGCCATTATAACCTCCTCATGAAATCCAGAACTGGAAGAATTAATCTCCGGCATGTGGAAGATATAACTAGGGCATAACTTGTTCGTAGTAACTTAATCCAGAACTTCTCCTAAGAAAAGTACGTTTTAGGGCTTAGGATAACAATAACCAACAAACAGAAAACCAAGCATGATCGAGTATATATATAACTATATATGACTCTTTGACTCGATCAAAAGAAAAATAAATAATTACTAATAACTACACTTTTGAGCTTATAAATACCAATAGTAAGCCTGTTTTTTAAATAACCACTAACAAAATTACATCTATTTAACTAACAGAATCCGTTAAATGGTAATTACAAAATTACCTTTTTTTTTTTTAATAACATTATTGATGGTCAATAGCATTACGCGATATACTACTGATCCACATTCAAATAGTTTAAAAAAGTTTGTGGAATACTAGTGATCCTAAAAAATGTGTAGTTCTTTTTACTTTTTTACAACAGTATTGAGGGTCAGTAGCATTATACGTGATTTACTACTGACGCTCAGTATGATTAAGATTCAAACAGTTAGTGAAATACTAGTGATCGATCCTAAAAAATGTGTAATTCCTTTCACTTTTTTTACAACATTATTGAGGGTCAGTATACTACGCAATATACTACTGATCCACATTTAAATAGTTTACAAAAGTTTGTGGAATACTAGTGATCGTAAAAAATGTGTAGTTCTTTTTACTTTTTTACAACAGTATTGAGGGTCAGTAGCATTATACGTGATTTACTACTGACGCTCAGTATGATTAAGATTCAAATAGTTAGTGAAATACTAGTGATCGATCCTAAAAAATGTGTAATTCCTTTCACTTTTTTTACAACATTATTGAGGGTCAGTAGCATTATGCGATTTATTATTAACCCTCAATATATATTATTAACATTCAAATAGTTTACAACAGTTTGTGGGATATTATTAAAAAATGTGTAATTCTATTGACTGCCAGAAATACCCAATGCTACTAACTTGCAATAGTATTATAAAAAATGTAATTTCGTAATTTATGGATTAACAAATTCTATTAGAAATAGATCGAAACTTGTTAGTAGTAATTTTAAAAAACGATCTTGCTATTCGTAATTATAGGCTAAGAATTATATCTATATATTGGTAAAAGCCCCAAAGAAAAATGATTCCTGCATATAGGTGTGTTCAATCGGTACCCTTTAAATTTAGCGGTCCTGTAATTAGATACAAACTTTCAAAACCGAGATTAGTCTAGTCAGGGCAACAATACACAAAAAACTGAGCATTGTATTGACCATCAATCTAATAATTCAGATTAAGTTGATAGACTGGATTCAAATCATAGATAACCAAATGAAATTTTGGAACAGTTACAAGTAATTTGAAATGCACTCATAGAATATAGAGAAAATTATATTAAAACCCACCAAATAAGTAGCCCTTTTTAAAGATAAACCCAACTCTTATTCTCTTTTGATTTACACCCAATATTTATTATATAATAAGCATTTTCTGCAATTATCAAATTTCATTTTTCTTGATTTTACCATTTTACCTTTCTGGTGGAAAAAGAAAATACTTCTCCTTAAATCTAGTTTGATTTCAATTTAAACTTCATGCTGAAAATTAGTTTTTATAACTTTATCATAATCAATTTGATTTCCTTAAATTTATCTTTACTTTATAACAGTGAAATGAATACACACACTATATATATATGCTCATTACATTTCATTTCTAACACAAAACTTTAGTTCAATTCTTGACTTTTTCCTATATATAAGATGCAAGTTGAAGCCAATCACTCACGTACTTCTCACTCATATCTCTTGATAATTGAAGAATAGTTTGGAGATGGGATGAAGATGTAGGAAAGAGTATAACAAATGTTTATGTTGAGTATTCCTCATTGTAAGGTACATATCTTCTTTTTAGATTATTTTGTCTTCCTTATAAGTGTATTTTCTTTTTCTAACAAAACTCTAGAACATGACATTAAGAAATCACATAGATAAACAATACACTTTTTGTCAAGGTATTAAAAAAATAAAAAATTAAACTCCTAAAATTTAGGTACATCATTAAACTCCTACAAGTCAGGTAATTCATCCAACTTCGATAAGTCAGGTTTTTTATAAGTGTGATGTAGTCGAACAAACCTCTATGTTATGTATGTCATTAGTACAAATTATACAAGCTAATTTTTTATAATTTACCTATATGATAGAAAATTTTAGAATCCAACAAAATGATACGGAAAAATAACGTTGCAATATCAATCTTTTTTAATTAAAAAAAAAAGGAAAAAAAACTAGGATTACATGATTCTAGCAAGTAGTAATATATATGACTAATTCAATAACAATAGTAGATGTGGTAATTACAAATCTATAATTACATATTAATGAAATGAGCTTTAATAATGAAATACTTACTGTTAATATTTGTCGAAGAGGTTGATTAGTATTAGTAATAAATTTTCTTCAAGTGTCAATTTCTATAATTCTGAACAAAAACAAGTTTTGTTATTTAGCCAAAATATTTTCTTTTCATTTTTTAGTTCAACCTATAATAGATATATTTATTGAGTTTAATTTAAAGAACATTTTAGAAAAAAGGACTGTCCACATTTGAAAATTAGAAAAAAAAAACCTCTTCTTTTTCACTTTATAAATAAGGACATTGTTTTAATATGTTTATCATAAAAATCTCCATTTAATTTCATTAAATTATAAAAAAGGGACGTTTTTTATTTTCAAATAGACGATTTTACCCTTTTTATCAAAATTTCTATTCCTTTCTACTTATTTCCTTCTCTGAGCTCCAGTTTCTTTTCTTCTTTTCTTAGTGCCGCCTCTCTCTCTCTCAAGCATTCGCGGTCGCCGGCGCTCTACTTCAGCGAGCGCCGCAGGAAGGCCAGCAGTGGCGGCGAGCCTTCTACATGTGCCTGATCTTCTTCTTCCTAGGGTTCCTCCTCGGTCTCGTCCCCTTCGACATGTCGACGACGACGACCCTTGCCGCTGCACGTCAATGTCCAACTCGACGCCGGAGATCAAGTCCGGAAGCGCCGAGAATATTTTGTCTTGGACATCGGCCCCGTCGCCGTGGTGCAGGAGGAGAGATTTGATGACGTGACGGCGGAGGAGGTGGTGCCGAGGAAGCAGGTGATTGTGGAGGAGATCAACGGTCAGATCGCCGACGTGTTCCGTGCGTTATCGTAAGCTTTAATTCGTGTCAATGTGTATTTGGTTTTGGTTGAATTGAAGGTTTTTAATGGTGAATTTGTAGCATAAATGGTTTTCAGAAACTGGAGAAGATTAAGGACTCGAATAGGCAGAGCTGGCAGCTCGAGGATCTCACTGATAAGATGCGCTACTGTATGAGGTGATTTTGGCTATTAATTTTCATGTTTTTTATAATTTTGGTGGATTTTTGTGAGCCTAGGAAGGTTGGATTGTGAAATTAATGGTAAAATGCAATTAGTTTTGTAACTCGATTCAATTTCGAAACAAACCGCAATTTCTGTGTTCGTGCCGAGTATAGGTAACCATCTCCATCTTCATATCATGCAGGTGATTCTTATATAATCAATTTTCAATTTATTAAGCAGTGATGGTAATAGAGGTGGAGGTGCTGATTTTCTTACTGGTTTCCTTGTCGGAGGAGCTGTGTTTGGCATTTTCTGTGTTCGTGCCGAGTATAGGTAACCATCTCCATCTCCATGTCCATATCATTAGTGCTACTTCACAGTGGTTTAATTTCTGGATTAACTGACATGTTGCAGCTTGAATCTGGATATATGTTATTTGGTTTGAAGATTTTTCCTCGTGTCGAGTCCTTCAAACCAATCATCAGTGAGGTATTTATATGCATATACTGGATCATGTATGGCTTCATTAAGCGTCCTAATCTAAGGTAGACTTGATATTTTCTACTTTCTACTGATTTGGCCACAAAGATGGAAGAACAATATGAGACAGACTAGCTACTTGGAGTCCACAAAGCGCTGACGAATGATCGATGCAAGAATGTGCTTGTTTGTTCATCATGAGTACTGTATGTAACTAAGTTTGTAAATGTATTGTGAGATCGATTGTGATCCATGACATGAAGCATGTAATTTAGTGTGTACTACAACAATTGCATGAAATAGTGAAATTCTTTTATCTTATGAACTTCCACACATGTACTTCCCGTTTAAGCACATTAGAACCTCATATGTAACAGCCAACTTCAGCAGCAATTAAATCTAGCACCTTTTGGTGAATTTTCTGCCTTTTGTGCCAGAAGTTAATACGGATTTCCACCATATTTCAACTTGCCAGTTCATATTCTTGTTTCCTTTAAATATGAAGAAGTAGAAGCAGGTTATGATCAATCAAGAGAATAAGTTCAAGAACTGTAATAGATCACTCACCTAAACTAATTCTTACATACAAGCCTTGCCACCTTCACTTCTGTATAGAAAGTTCACACTTCAAACTTGAATGATCATCACAATTTTGATAACAAGCCATACTTGGATAG